>JAEQBH010004904.1:600000-817225 GCA_016808115.1 Tetrastigma voinierianum | reverse complement strand
TATTGCCTAAAAAATTAGTTTGCATAGGCCTAGGACGCAGGCCCAGGGAACGAACCATCAGTAAAGCTTAAAGCGGGTTGGCGTCCTCTGTAGAATTTGGCGTAAAACCTCACGTCACGATTACTTTAAAGGCCTGAAGCCAGTTTCGAAACTAAGCCCGATGGGTCGGGCAAGTGATAGGGATAATCCTCACATCCACCGGTTGTGGCGTGAAAGAAGCACTCCATCTCCATGATCCGATATCTACTCATTAAGGGAAGAAGGATCCCCCACAATTACGGCTCCCTAATTATCCTTTAATATTCAGTTAGCGATAAGGAAGAGAATATTCCTTACTCAATTAGGAAGATGTCGTATCGTCGTCTGACAAGGAAAGTCATCGTGATCACCCATGATAAATACCAAGAAATTCCACCAAAGAAAGGTACGCAATCACGAAACCATCAATAGTTAATCTCTTTCCCACGGCCATAAGAAAAGCCGGCTCCAGGCATCGGAGGCGTCAGGCACACACACTTCGAGACCACCACTTTTTGTGCGGGTGTATCGTCACGGGCTGACGGGAGTGACCGGTAGCTCGGCCAAGCTCGACCAGTTTCGATGAAGCACCACCAAATAATTTTCCCTTTTTTTATAAGTTACGACTATTTGCTTAAATAAATTTTTATTGTTTAAATATAAAACTTTACTTCCATATTTAACAAATATTTCAAATATTTAAAAATAAATACTAATTATAGAGGTTTGGGATTAAACTAAACTTTAAAATGCAATTTCATGTCATACTCAGTAGATTTTCAAGCGTGGATTTTAATGTAAAATTAGCCTGAAATAATAGAATTGCATTTTCAAAACATGACTTTGGTTTAAAATATGAAGAAGAAAAGGGAAATGAATGTAATTTTCTCTCTAAGGTAGCTAGATTATCTTCATCCCTTCTGTTAGATTATTATATTGTTAGATTTATTTTGTATTTTCCTAGGATTGTAATTTGTATTTTCCTAGGGTTGTATAGCCTAGCCTATATAAAAGAGCCTCTCTTGTACTTACTTAATATACAAAAGACTCGAAGTATTTCTTCATAATTGTCAGGCCAGGGTTCTTTGATTTTTATTTGCTCTAAAGCGGTTTAGGCATTCTGACCTTGCTAGGTATAGCTTCTTTTTCCGATAAACACCACCGTTTTCCACCGTACAACTTGTTTTTTTCTAGCGACACCAGAGCACGTTAGATCCACCCGCGCACATGCACTTCATGCTCCTGCATCACATAAGGCTTACGTCAGCACCGATCTGACCACCAATCGGAACCATTATTTGTCCCGGGTCTCGCTTTCATTGGCGATGTTTCTTCTCATGCATCGATGAGCTTCCTTGCCGATCATTGGGCGTGCCGCCCGATACTACGCAGTGTGGATCACTGCTGGTCGCGGCTCTCGCGCACGCCCGTGTTCCCGCCGGGTAACTACCTGGCTCCTTCTTACCTTTGTGACTTTCATTACTTTTACCGCTCTTGCCTCTGCCCGAACCTCGGACTTTTCGCGAGGCTTCATAACCGCTATGTGGGAGCAAGCTATGAAGAAGAGTTGGATGCACTACATAAGGCACGGAATTCTATGATTTTTAAATTTGCTCTCATGATCACGAGCATTCTGACCAGGTATGGCTTCTTTTTAGGCGAACACCACCGTTTGCTACAGTACAGTTCTTTTACCGGCGACACGGGCGCATCGGATCGTGCGTGCATGCACTTCACGCTCTGCACATCCTATAGGGCTTATACGTCGGCTACCCGTCGACCCCAGTTCGACCAGCTAACCCTACTTTATTGCGGGTGCCGGGTGCACGTTGCACAGTGTTAGTTGCACCGCGTCGGTCTGTTGACTTTCCGCGTCATCCGAAGATTAAGCGCCACATTGGTCGTTGACCATTAGTCGAAATTTTGACCAGGTGCATTGACTTATTTTAAGCATCGATTCCATTTCTTTATCTTTTCGATTCGAATTTCAATATGCGGAGTGATGAGATTTCGTCGGATTCATGTTATTTTTAATGGAGATAATTTTCCTAGTGGTCTCGAAGCCATGCGTGGTATCTCAAGGCCCATGAGTTTTGGCTTTATGTCTCACGGTGACCGTCTATTCGGAACAAGTGGACAAAAGGCGGTTACGCCTATGGCATTCGGATTGAGGATTGGGAAAGTGCTAATCATCAGATCATCACTTGGTTTCGTAATACATCTATTCCATCCATTGTTGATGAGTTTGGCAACATTGATATTTCCAAAGAAGTTTAGGACTTGTTACTCGGTATGCTGGATCGAGTGGTGCTCAAAACTTCAAGCTCACACACGAACTTTATCAGATTCGTCAGGAACCAAGTGAGCAGATCATTGTATATCCTGATGATCGATCGATTGCATCCCGAACGATTCTCTCGGTCGGTGACTCTAGAATTGTTTAATATTTCACCATGAGCAAAGGGCAGCGTTTGAATTTTAATGGGGCCATTGATGAGTTTGAATAAGCCAAAGTCATATTCTCCATCGGGATCCTTTACCACTTGATCTCTGACTATAAATAAGTTAGTTGATAATGATATCCGTCTTCAGACTGAACTCATTTATATCCAGACCATGATTCTTCTCAGGGCGTTGTTCTATGAGGCCAGATTTACTCTGTTTTCCTACGTCGGATCACCTACCCTGAACTCCCAAAGGCAAGGAATAATGTCCAAACGATATAACAATGAAATTATAACCTTCTTATCTGCGGTTTCTATAGAACAAAGGTCATTACTGTTGAAACCTGTTACTCCATCGTACGTATTCTTGAACCTCTTTGCTTTGACTCGTTGGATGTCGGTATGGACTCCCCATTCTGATGCAGTCTGCCTCATACTCTCACATGAGATATTCGGGATATGGTTAATCGGGTTCATCTTCCATCTTCAGTGCATCGACATACTTTTCTCGATGTCGGGTACTTCTCCTACATGGATTCTTGATTACCTTAACGCGATCATATGACTTCTTCTCGATGTTGGCCACTTCCACCTGCCACACTTCTCTCCCTACCATACTCATGCAAATGGTTCTCCTATGCATAATATATATCTCTTGATAATCTCTACACTAGCCTTGTTGTTTCATGTTTACGAGTTTAAACTCACTCCATAATCTTCTTCACGTTGAAACTCATGAACTTAGTTTTCATCTAAACTTTTCCTCCTCTTTGGTGGTTGTCTGAGGATGAATCGTTGGGACTGCCACGTGGTCGAGAGAAGGTTATTTAAGCTCATCTTTGGCTGTTTTTACCAAATATCTCATCTCCTCTTGTTTCTTACCATCTCGAGGACATAGCACCTCTTCTACGCTATGGCATTCTACTTGCAATTAAGTGCATCTATCTACAGGGTTAAACAGCTGGTTTCACAAAGGGGTTGTTGAGTTAGTTTCAAATAAGTTTTTTGATTGTGTATGCCTTGTCAGAATTTGGCAAACAAGCGCTACCATTGTGTAGTGTTTCTCCATGCCTCTTTATTTTTTGATCTTGTTTAATTCACAGATGTATGGGGCCTCTCCCATTCTACTACGGGTGAATCCCAAGTTCCACTTATTCTTTTATTAGATGATGATTTTCCTTACATACTTGGGTTTATCTCTTCCAAAAAAATCGATTACAGAACTTTGTCAAATATATCGTGACTTTACCAAAATAGTTGAACATATTTTAAGCCTATCAGTTTGAGATGCGGTAATGCCCGAGAATATAAAGCCATGAATTTACCTCTATTCTACATCAATTTGGTATTGTTCCTCATTCCTCTTATCACGGAGCCACTTCTCGACAAAGAGTATAGCGAGCGGCCCATTAAACTTCATCATATTCACGGTGTTACGATTGGAAGTCTTTGCTAACTATTCTTAGGCACATAAATTCTCCCGATTTTGAGGAAAATTGCTCTTCTCTTGCCTTTACACACCATCGTCGGTGTCTGCCATTGATTGGAATCGAAACTCCTTATGATGTTGTTTGGTTCTTCTCCCTCCTATGACTTAGAGTCTTTGGATGTATGCATTTTGTTTCTTCTTCAAGATCATGGAAACGAAACAAACTTCGATCTCGTTCTCTTTTGTATTGTTTTCTTGCGAGTATCGAGATTCTAGACAAAAGGTTATGGTGTTATGATCCCATTAGCAAAACGTCTTCATGTTTCTTAGCATGTGGTCTTTTAGGAACTTCAAAAATGTTTAACCCTTCATCATGTTCATGTTTCCTTATTCCCTCTATGATCTCTGCGAACCTTTTTCACGAGGAGTCTCAGCATCTCTATCACAGATCTCCTTCCCATTACTAATGTTCCTTTATCAGCTTTGTCGATGAGGCTGCCACAAATCATTGACTTGTCCCGCGATCTTTGCCCTAAGCGTGGATCTTGCGGATCACATCGACTCTCATGCACTTGGCAGTTTCCATTGGGTGGCTACTCTTCCTTCTCACAGCAAATGACTTTCATTTGTACTGCTCTTGCCTATATCTGGAACCTCATACTTCATGAAGCATCCAGCCTTACTGGCGGCAGAAGCTGAAAGAAAGAGTTGGATGCACTACACATAAGATGGAACATGGGATGCAGGCGTCTCCTCTAGAAAATGCGCTATCGATTGTAAGTGGGTTTATGAGTCGAGGAGCTTCGATCAAATGCTTTTATTGATTGCTACAAAGGGGCGCCTTGTTTCAGAAGGGGTTTTTACTCGGGGTATGGGATTGATTATGAGGATAATTTTTGCTCTTTGTGTTTTTCGACTTTCTTCTTGTCATGAGCTCTTGTTATCGTTTATGCATTTCCTTGAATGGCACTCTTTCGGATGGATGTATCAAAAGTACTTTTCTTAATGGTGAACTCTCGGAGGGAAGTCTATATGAAGCTTCTCGCTGTTACTCGACCTCGGGGTTCCCTTCACAATTATTTTATTCTGGGTGGAAGCTTTATGTGCTTAAGCATTTCGCCAGCGTAGTTTGCAAAAGTTCGAGTTCTACTATCTCTCAGCATGGCTTTTCAGATAGTTCTTTTGATACAACTCTTTTTCTGAGACAGTCTGGTCATGGTATTACTATTCTCCTCTTGTATGTCAATGATATGATTATTACAGGTGATTATATGTAGGGTATTCAGGATCTAAAGCACTTTCTTGGTCGTCAATTTGAAATGAGAGATCTCGACCCTCTTAATTACTTTCTTGGTCTAGAAGTTTCTTAACACGTAGATAGTTATTATCTTACTCATGCCAAGTATACTTCAGTCCCGATTTCTCGAGCGGTATCGCGATAAGCGAGATGATCGGCACACTATTAGTATAGCTTTGTCGCCTCAACAGCGAACCGTGATGGCCAGAATCACTATCGATGCTACTCTCTATGAGCGACATTGAGGTCAAATCTATCTCACTATTACTAAATACGATATTTCCTATGCGGTTCATGGTCGGTCGGTTTATGGCTACCCCTAAGATCTCCCCTCATTATAACTGCTTGTTCTCGGGATTCTTAGATATCTAAAGGCACCATATTTGATGGTCTTCATTTTTCTTCCCATTCTTCATTAACTCTTCGAGCATATGTCGGATGCGAGATTGAGGCGGGTATTGATCCCAGGTCGTCGATCTACTATAGGATATTGTTTCTTAGGTGATTCTCTTATCTCTTGGAAGTAAAAACAACGGTCGTTGCTCGTTCAGCAGAGCCCGAGAATATAGAGCAACGATAGCTACTCACAGTGAACTTATTTTATTCGTTAGTTACTGCTGATCTTGGTGTTAGTATTCCGCTATGACTAAACTTCATGATAATGAAGTGCTATTCAAATTGCTCATAATGATGTCTTCTGCATGAGCAGTACTAGCTTATATTGGTCGATTTTCACTTCATTTGTCATCATCTACTTTAAGGTACACACTCACACTTGGTCTGTTCCTCTCATGATCGGTTAGCGTATTATCTTTTAAACCACTTCCTCCAGGAACTTTTCGAGTTTTAGCTTCCAAACTCATAATGGTTTCTCTTAAACCACCATGAATTTGAGGGGGGATGTTAGATTATTACATTGTTAGATTTATTTTGTATTTTCCTAGGATTGTAATTTGTATTTTCCTAGGGTTGTATAGCCTAGCCTATATAAGGCCTCCTTTTGTACTTGTAATTTACAGTTCATAATATACAAAGACTCAAGTCTTTCTTCACCTTCTTAATTTATCTCTATGAAATGAATTGCATGAGAAGCTAAGTTGGTTAAAAACAAGAAAAAATAAAGGCTATATATCATTTATGAAATAAAATGGCCCTATTTGGCAATAACGAATAGGCGATAGCTGTTGGGTGATAGGCGATGGCGGAGTTGTTTTCTGTGGCTTGATTCGAGCAAGCGAGTTCTATTAGTTGTTTTGTATAAATATGTTTGGTAAGAATTTGATTGCTGGCAGCTGCTAGTGCAATAAAATGATGACCAATAAGGATATTTGCACAATTTATTATTGAATCTTTTTTTGTTAATAATTTAGATTTATAAGATGAGTTTATTGGAAATAAGACATATTACTATTGAAGAATTAAAACATCATTTACAAAAGTTTGTCATTTAAAATTTTAAAATATACGAATTTCTTGAGTTGCTAATTTGCAAAAATATCAATCTTGTGCAAATAGATAAATATTACTATTAGTTTATCTATAGAGTTGTGAACAATCCACATATGCAATCATCTACTTGAAAACGCTACTTCGAAACTAACATTTTGAAACTAGAACAAATCCACTATTCCAATCATCTCTTCACCAAACAGTAATATTAGAGGTTTTGACTAGTTAATCCTTTAAAATTGGTCAAATCCTTTAATTTTGGCATAAACACTACCTCTCCACCAAACAAGGTCAATTCCTTTAATAAATTATATATCATTTATTAAACTAACTTCATGCCACCTTACTCCTCTTTTTTTTTTTTTCCCTTTTTTGAGAAAATTGTTTTTTTTCGAAAATAAAATTTCCTTCTTTTATCCATGTATCCTAATTAGTTCACGTCAAGTGCAAACAAGCATGATTTACTATTGCATTCAATGAAGATGAGTTAACAGTAAAGTTAGCTTCAGCTCCCATCACGTTACCATTGAAACCAAAAGCATAGGTTAACCTAATAAAGTTTGGTGTACAAAAAAACAAATTCACATCTTACAACAAATTCTCGAATAAAACAAATTCTATATAGAAACAAGACATCTTACAGCAAATGTAAATTTTACCTTATATCCTTCAAGAAATTTTAAAGTAATAAAAAAATTTAACAATTCTTAAACCATTATACATTTTATAAAAATTATTATTAATTTTTATTTTAAAAACATAAAATCGAAGATCCGTTCACTTAAAGAGTCAAAATGTTTTGAACTCTACGAAACTTTTGTTGAAAATCGTCTCTTATTCCCTTTTTTTAGTTTTTTAGAGCTAAATATTTTAATTATTTTAATTATAATATAGTAAACCGTCTCTATTGGTACTTTAAATGAGACCTCCTTCCTTATGTTTATTTTTTTGAAAAGTTGAGCACTCTATCACATAAAAAAAAGTATAGAATATTTTCTAATAAAAAATATTCTTGAAACTGAATTTTCTGTTAATATAGAAGGAATTCCTAATATAAAATATTTGTTTAGGATAAGATATTTTAACCATTATACTTAGGGCATGATTTATTCATATTTATGAAAAAAAAAATTATTCTGAAGAAACAAGAACACTAAAAAATTGTTTGATTAAAATTTTTAATGTTTTAAGAAACACAAAAAACACCAAATTAGCATGAAACCAAATTCAAAAAACACCAAAATGATATTATCATGTTTTCAAAAACTAAAACCAAAAAGACCCTTAATTTCCTATATGAAAATCTTAGTATGTAATTAAGAAAACCTATGGTTCGAGATATTGCCAATATCGTAAGGACTTGGGAGAGTTAATCTCTTTTAGTAATAATTGAAGTTAACCGCCTACTTCTTGCGATTTAGGTATTTGTTTTTGTTAAGAAACGTGATACTAATATTGAACCCAAATCGAGAGTAAGAAACTCGAAATCGCATAAGTTTAAAGGCTTTTGAAAAAGTTGGTAATTTAACGTGATATGGCACAATTTGATATGAAATGCGTAATGATTTATTCTCAAAAGCGTGCGAGTGCAGGGCAGGCTCTTCACATGCGGGTATGAGGCCACACTCTCCACATGCAAGGATGGGGTCCTTTCCATCCAAATATGGGACTCTTTCATGAGAGAGAGGATATTAAGAAGATTGAACTCAAATCTTATAAACTTGAGCTTTTAAAAAAATTAGTAATTTAACAATTGTATTTCTCTTGTCCTTTCCTTCCTATGATCATTCATCAAAATATTTTTTTTTCACTTTTTGTAAAATGCTGTCAGTCAACGGTTTTCAAACCAGGAATGCATGCAGATCTCAGAAGACACTAACAGTTCAAAGCGAAGATTCATTGCTAAACTGAAACAACAATTGGACACCACTAGATCTTTTACATTTCACCCGATCTATATGTCCTCCCTTATGTCATAGAATTTTAATACCATATTCCAACCCCTGCTTGTCTCTTAGGTAGCTTCTCATAACTTAATCAATTGTTATTTAGGCATCTTCCCAACAAGTACTTGATGAACTCGTCATGCATGCTTGGAACATTTGAACGAGTTAAAAAGCTTCTCTTCTGCTACACAAAACTGATATTTTCTGCTCCAAGATTTTTTTGGCAGTGGGGAGCCCATTAGTTTCGTAACCTTGCCACAGAATATGACAACTAGAATTTAACAGGAAAATAAATTAGGAACATTGTCAGAAAAATTATAAAATTAATTAAACATTTCATTAGAGTATCCAGCAAAATTAAAGGCCCAATTGAAGGAATATACAGCAGGAATATTGGAAAGGGAAAGAAAGAGGCTGTTACGGCATCATCACTCATTCATGAAAAACGGTCATAAATACTGTCATGACAGCAAACTGCATGTTCTCCATTGGCTAGTGCCGTTTACGTTGGTTTATGAACCAGTTGTTATCTGCTTCTGGTCAGCCTGTTACAGTTCCGCCAGTGCAATTTTGTCTTCTTCCTGTACACATAAGCAAAGAAAAGTAATTTCAAGAAGCTGTCAGTATTTTTGTATGTTGAAACTTCAAACCCTAGACCCTAAATTGAACTAGTTTTGTTATAGATGGAGAATGCTTAAATGTGAAGGAAATTAGTAAAAGAGATGGAATTTATTATAAGAAGCTCTGAAGAACATGCAAATTAGAAAGGGCAACAACGAAGCTAGCAATTTTATGCACCAAATTGATTAAAATGTAATGTAGGATATCAAGTACTCTATGATGGAGCTAAAGGTCACGGAAAATGCTTCAAACAAATCTTTACCGTTGGATATGGCAAATTATAGTACAAATATTCCACCAATCAAGAAGGGCTTGTCTTCCTTTAGTAGCTTTTCCTTCTTCTTTGTCTTTGAAAATTCATGCTTCAGAATTTTCCAATATAGCCACTATATTTACGAAATAGCTTATCCTTGAGCTCTGATCTTCCAGTAGTTTACCTACATTCTTGTGCCTCCCTACCTCTCCACTGAGATCCTCTCTGATGACCCAGATTGTGCTTCATCTGGCAAAACAGTGGAACAAAGGTTGCAAAAGAACTGATCCATAAAATTTATTTCAGCTCTTCCAGATTTAATACAATAAATCTAAATACCAAACAAAATCCACATGCATCATCATCAATCATCAAATGAGTCAAGGATTTGGCATATGGTGGTCAGCATGCGATCAATTTACATTTCCACAGACATTGTTTATCAATTCATGTAAGGTTTTTTGTGAAATCACTGTGTGACAAATATCAAAACTAAAAACCAAGAACAAGTTTATTCACTACATCGGTCATAACAACTGCAGAAACAAAAACAACAAAGGAAAAACGAAACATTTACCACTTGCATCAATCAAGCTAACACACACTCCAAGTAGTATTCTCATTTCAACAACCAAGAAAGCTTGAATCTTTGTAAACAATAATTATCATTTAGGAATGATAGTTTATTCCGTCAAGTATCTTGGGCATCTTTATGGTAAGATTTCTAGAGTGGAAAAAAGTAATCAACAAATGAAAGCCCTTCTTTCAAAATTGAAATGCATATAATAAGCACTATTTTATAATGGATCCCAAAGCATTTTCAAAGCTCAGGATTGCAATAAGATGCTCCTACACCATAGATGAAACATCAGCGCAACAACAACACAGAAACTAAATTGCTGCATGTTTTGCCATGATCTCACCCTAAGTGCTTGGATGTGCATAGTAGGCAGCTCTACCTAGAATGCAATGACTTTGGTACTCCTTGGTTTGTGGGGCACTTTTCATAAGAATTACTAAAAAGCTTAACAACAGCGTGAATTACATAATCTACAATATTAATTCTAAAATGTAGAATAGGTTCAAGAAAGAAAATCAAATACTTCTTTTCAAGTAGTAATTCTGAATTTACAGTGAAGAATAAGTCCTGTGTAAAGGGGAAAGCAATACATAAAATTGTTCATCTAGCACGATTTGGCATGCCAAGCTTCGTCCGGAAATTCAGAGGCAGGAAAAAGTATGATTATCAAAGTAAGGAAACTTATAATTTCGTGTCACAGAATTAACTATTAGTAAATAGGAAAAAAGAAAAACCCAAAAACCTACCAACCTTTTGGCAAACAGTGATCAAAGATTAGACAACAAAAGGGTCCCACCTATCGTAGTGTTTGGACGTGATGTATCAAAAGAAAAGGGGGGGATGGAACTGTTTACCTTCAAGAAAAATATTTATAAGATCAATAAATGTAGAGTGAAAGATGGTGTAGAAGTTGACAGGAGGTGTAGTAGGCCCAATATTACCGGAGGCAAAAAAGATTCTGATGGTTAGTTATGTCGTTTCTCAGCCAGTGGCGGTGAACGACGGCGGTGTTGGGCTTTGTTATGAATTGCTCAGCCGACTGCCCGAGTCAAGAAAATATGGCGGGGAGGAATCAAGTAACCCGCAAGGCACGCACGCCCTCTGCTCGACATCACATCTGCCAGCTTCCGGTGACTTCATTCTTTTACCCACGCAATACCCTCTACGGTAAGCGAGTGCCACGCGTCTCTCAAGCGCAAAGCGTTGGAGACGGGAAAAGATTTTGCCGAGGCTGGCAGGGATGAAACGGTGTCGATTCATGCCATCCACCGTGTTGTAAATATATATATTTTTTTGTTTATTTATTTCTAAACTATTACTAAACGAAGGCTGGTAACATTTTCTCCAAAACATTAAAGCGCACCATAGAGATGGAACGAAAAAGCAAGAGGTGGGGTCAATTCATGTGATGGGAAGGGGGCAGGGTGTTTAGTCCCGCTCAAAGACTAGTAGTCACTAAAAAAAGAGCATGCCCTAGGGAGCGGGGGTGAAGGGATGAGCTCGGATGGGCACTGCCTGCAGAATTTTGAACAGTTCCAAAAGCTAATCATGTTATGGCGGTTGCAGAGGTGAAAATATGGGGCATATCTATGTCTGGGCTTAAAAATGCTGGCTCTCAGCGGCGACCGCGGGAGTCCATGTGGTCTCTTTTATGCTCTTTTTCGTTTTGGCCCCTTATGCCCTTTCTAGGTTTACTCCTTCCCCAGGATGCCCTGTTCACTGTAGCAAGAATTAAAAGAAGAAAAAAAATTGATCTCGAAGTATACGGAACTAGAAGACAACATGAAGAAATATGAAACAGAAGCCCAATACTCCAGGAGATCTTAAGCTAAAAATAAGAATACAGGTGACTTACTAGAGTAGTGTGCATCTTAGAAAGACGCCATGCCATGTAACCATCATCTCCAGCTCAGATTCCGAAAAGCTGTTCTTTATCTTTAGTTAATGCATCTACCTTACAAACAGAGATCAAAATATCTTGATTCACAGCATAAAGGAATAACAGTGGACGCAGCCTGCAATTCATTTAGTGATGTAATAACTGGGTAAATACCAGCAGTTAAAAAACACTACCAAGTGGTGATCATCACTCCACTCACTTTTATTTTACCATATTGGAGAATCTTGGTCCAATGCATTATTTCATGGGATTGAACCCTATTGAATCCTAGCTGAGCCTTTTTCTCCTACCTATCACAATGGAAGTACTAGATTGCAAACTTTGTTGTAGTCTAGCTAGGTCCTATACGCTGTAACTGACTCTACTAGACACTTTTCTCCAGTGACTCCACTCAACAAAAGACAAGCCATGGTACCTTTCTTAAGTGATTCTAAGGCCTCTGCATTGTAGCATGTGCTTTCACTCAATCTTGTTGGGCTGATGCAAGATTTACCCAGGCAGCCATGCACATACAATCGACTACATAATGGAACTGACTAAGTTCTTTGAGGTATAATTCTTTGTTCAATCAAAAGCAAAGTAATGAAGCTACATACCGAAGCCTGTTATACTGCCACTTCTAACCTTTAGCGGATTTCTCATCTCCTTAAGAGAATTGGGTATGATGCCACAGCATTTGCTAATCCGGCACCAATCAGAACAAAGAAGACAGTTGGAAATTGTCTTTTTGCCTCAACAACTTCAACACTCACAGCTGTTTGGTCAGGCTACTTCAGTTTGTAGACCCACAATAGCTAGCTTAACAGGGCGCCAGATATTAATGAAATCTGACAACAGGGGCTATCAGTGTAATCATCCATACATCCTATATTACTGCCTGTTAAGTTGAGACCTTTCCTAATAAAATGAGGATACTGTTATGCATACAGCCCACAGAATATGTACAAGCACCCTACTCCAATCCAAGGCAGAAGTAGCATCATAAAGAGAAGAAACCAAGGAAAATCAACACTTTAGATTTTTTTTCCAGTGTGATTTAAGTGGTTGACTTAGAATCTCAAGGAGAAATTCAAAAAAAAAAAAAAAAAAATCCAGCTATACCTGGATCTTGGTTGAGAGCTTCAGTTCTTGCAACAGGAAAGACTAGGATGGAAAAACTTCTCTAATCTCCGACAAGGATGAAAAATATCCTTCTAGAATGAGTTAATGGAGTTTTCCACAGTGCATGAACTTTCAGGTGAGTTTCATTTTAAGAAAAGGAGATTATCATGAACAGAAATGTGTGTGCAAGTTAACAAAAGAACAATCCAGAAGCCTTTGCCTAATAAATTAGAGACTTGAACTCGAAAATTGGCCTACAAGCTCTTGTCAAGCTGATTAGTGTTTATTAATCGGCCTACAAGGCTACAAGCTCTTGTTAAGCTGATTACTGTTTTGGAATGATAAGGCCCTAAAACAAAATCTGTGATAGTAGGTTCGTCTCCATCCCAGAATCAAAAAGAGAAACCAAAATCGACCAAAAAAAGGGTTAAAAAGGTAAAAGTGAAGACACCATAGAAAATCCTGTACCATTTACAAACATTTTGTCAAAATTTGGCAAAGAAAAAAAGGAATCTTCCATCGTGTAAGAAACTGCAACAAGACAACCACCGGGTCACTGTTAAAAAGGTAATGCTTGTAACTTACCAAGTAGTAAGTCCATTACCAAGACAGACAAATTAAAGCAATTCTCAATATTATAATGCCAATCAATACATAAATATGTGTGGAATCACCAAATTGAGATTTGAGAAGTACACTTCCTCCAGCACAAAATCATATTCTGAGGAAACGACTATAACGTTCTCAATGCATTCAGTTTGAAGGGATAAAGAAAACAGATAAAGAAACCTTTGCAGCTAGCAGTTACAACTACATAAGAACATAAATATACAGCTCTTGTGAAATTGGTGCCCCAAAACCGTTAAGTGGATAAGGATCTAACACATGGACAAGGATCTAACTTATGCTGACTGGCGACCTCGGTTCTTATTCTAATGCATTACTTTCACTTGCACCGCCAATCTTTCCAAGGTCCATGTTTCCCCTAGAATTATGCAGTTTAACTGGGCTGAGATTTTAGTAAATGGACTTAACAAAGCACTCTTTGAAGATACCAACTAGTTTGGAAATCTCTACTTCTGATATGGCAGACATCTCTTGGAAACCAAAATTTATGAGTGAAATCAAAGCCCGAATAATGGATTAAAAAATATTCAAATGATACTTTATTCTTTTATTAGATTATATACCAAGCTTAGAAGATATGTCCTCGCCCTAAGGAAACGCTACTAAACTGTAGCCACCTGATTGTGAAAGGGGAACAGACACAAAGACATTATCCAGGCATTTATGTATTCAGAAGAGGAAAATGTGAACATACCCTACCACATGTCCCATGGAGTCAGATCTAGAATGCATCATTAATCAGAACCACATGGTATTATGCATCACTTACAACAAACAAACAAGGGTACCACAATAACAAACAAACAGTCTCGGATAGCAGCTGAACATTAACCTTGACATATAGTTGATCAAAGAAAGAAAAACAAAGTATATAAATGAAACATCAACTAAACAATTGCAGATATTTCAGTAACAAACCTAAAGAACACTTGGTTTTGGGTGGTGCATCTAAAATACCCTTATTGCCACAATTAGAGTACAGAGAATCTAATTAATTAATTAAAAGAAATAAGACCCTACTAAAACTAACAGATGGAACACAAAAAAAAAAAAAAAAAAACTCATTCAGTATTTTATCTATATCGTTTAGTTTTGGGGCAGAAACTGAAGACTCGTCTTTAATCATATGATAATAAGAATGATAGTTGGCCTCCAACAACTAAACTGATTAATGTCCTTGCTTGATGTACTTTTGTTAAAGTAATCGAACTTATACTTTAATGCAACCGTACTTTAAGGCATTGCTAACCAGGCTTTTAATTATAATTATCTTCTCACATCTGAGACGGATTTTTCCTTATCAGTTACATAACTTCCTCAAACCACAACGTGCATCAAGAAACAGTACACAGAAAAGCAGCTTTCTTTTAAAGTGATTCTTAAAATAGCTCAAGGTCATACTATATCTGTAATCTAAAGGTCTTGACCATAAAATTTATTCATAAAGTAACAATTTTTGTAACAAAACTATCTGTACTTCATAATAAAGCCCAAGGATTTAACTTATTTTATTGTACACACACAGCCTTAAAAGTATATAGTAGATCAATACAATGGGCCCAGTGGGCATCAGAAAGAAATCAGCAGACCAGCACAAGCAAACACAATATCTTGGAAACCTAATTCTTGGTACTTGATTCTGATACAATATCACATGTTCATTATGAAATCCATTGAGGAATCTATATTCCTTGAAGATGAGGATTAACGATAAAAGGGACTTGCTTACAGTTTATTTTTTATTTTTTGTTTTACACTGTATGCAACAATTTCCAAAATATTTTTCTGCACAAAGGAACATTTTTCACACTTTCCTTATCCCTGTTTGGCTGGCACAATTAATCCAATCTTAAGACCATTCACGAGGTATAGTTTTTCTGTCCCACCCACTGCCTGCACATAACTCACTCTCTAATATTGAAACTTGGGGTTTTTACATGCATCATTGCAGGTATTTGCGATAATTACAATAAAAAAATCTGATCCCTTATATCAAGTTGATTAAGAGCAACCAACGCGGTAAAGATGAATATTTTATTCTTCCAGCCACGGTTTTCACCATAAAATTAAGAAAAATGATTATTTAATGCATTAAAAAATACTAAGAAGTGACTAGTCAAGCCTATATATCTTCTGTTTAGTAATTTAAAGTCATGCCTAATTTCTCTACAAGATTTTCATACGGATCAAGTACTCTGTTGCCATTACTTCATAAAGTTTCATTAAACCACAAAAGCACATCCTAAGAGGCATAGAATATCACAACTATATATCACTAATATATAAAAATGAAAATCAATCCAATTGTGTTTTTAACTATATAAATGAAAATTTAATAGGAACATGCAATGACAGAAAAGAAAAGAAAAGAAAATATTACGATAATATTCCCAAATAAATCCAACAAAATAAGTCCCCAGGTGTCACCAGGAATTAGAAAATGTAATTCATGCATTAGAAATATGATTGTAATATTAAAGGCTCAAGTTCAGAAACAATTACGCCAAGGTAAAACTCAATTTGAAAAGGAACCCTTCAACCCCATGGCTTTCTACAAACATTCTAGAACTAGGATTTAACTATCAACTGTTTGCTCAAAATATTGATGAGTCCCTCAGCTAGATATCAGAACTTAAATTTTGAAGCAGTAAGAACACTCCCACCCTAATCATAATCTTCTCAGGGCCAACAAGCAATGTATTATCATGTACATTACATGCCAGGAGACAATTTCAAGAATTATGTAATTCCTATTAAAGCCCAGGATCGAATTATAGCAGACCTTTATTTCAAAATTTTATTTTTATTCTTTATATCAGCTTAAAAGATGATAGTCAATCAAAAGAAAATATGTGATAAAACCTTCACTTGAGATAATAGCATCAGTGGCTCCCATCAAATCTATTGATATAAAAAGTCTGTCTTTGAATTTTATTCTGGAAAAACCTACCAAAAAAGGGAAATAGAAAAAAAAAAAATCAAAGGGTTTAGAAAAGCGCACTATGGTGCTCACATTGTACAGATTCCATTGGTCTTGCCATGACTGAAGCTCTAAAACGTCAATCACTGGAAAATTTGATAAGAGTTTTCTCTCTAGTCCCAAACTTTTCCTGACATAAAAGGGAAAATATAACTGGAAACAGCCAAGAACTGAAAAAGTAATGAAAAGCTTCAGTACCCTAATTTCTGCAGGGAAACTGTACCAGGTTATGTGACTTCGAGGTTTATAGTTGATTATTATAAAATGTTTACTATTCCTTGTAGAAACAAAAGAAACGGCAAAGAAGATGAGATAAAAGTCCACAAACATTTCTTCCTATAAATAAATAAAACATTCCCACGTTTTCCTGTATTGAAGTAATCACACAGCCCTTTTCAATATTGGGGTCTCTTTCATTTTGCGTTCTTGTTGTTTTCCTATGTGAATACCATATCTGAAAATAGGTGAATCAATGTTTTTTGAAGGTGCAGTTTTGTTTCAGGGCAAATCAGAGAACTAGACCTATGAAAGCAACTACTATTCTTCATGTGAGGCTTTTTTTTTTTCTTTTTTCTGTTTTGCTAATATGCGCTGGCGGCAATAGATCATGCTTTTTATATGTCATCGTGTAAGACCTACTTCAAAGGTAAAAATTCAATTCAAGAAACACAAAAATAAATATTAAAAAAAGTAAAAAAGGAAAATAGAAAACAGTGATGAATATGAGTGGTTGAGAGAGAAACCAGAAACATGGCTTCTGGAAGCACCATTGCAGAGCGTATTGAGCTGCGTCTCGATGTTGTTCAGAAACGCGTTGGCTTCATCGAAATGCTTGGCGAGATCCGATTTATATTTCAACAGAATCTCGCAGTAGGTTTCCTAGAAAGAGAGAGAAAGTAAGGGAAAATAAATCATTTACCCCAAAAGAATCAAAGAGTCTTGAAATTTCAAAAAAAAAAAATGAAAGAGGAAGCAACGACCATGAACTCATCCAGCTCGGGATCCGCACCCAAGCAAGTGGAAACGGCGGTTCTTCTGCAAAGCTCGCTTCCTCTCCCAATTTCTTCCAACACACCCGCAACTTCCGGTGGGGCGCCGACCTGAAAAAAACCAACCGTCCTTCAAGCTCATCAAACTCAAACCGAAATCTTAAAACGAGGACGTTGATAAGAAGAACAGGCGACCAACATATGTAAGAAAAAAAATTTGCAGAACAAATTAAAAAGCAAAAAGATGATGCCATAAATTTAGAAAATCACACGTTAGTTGTACAGGAACAACGAAACACAGAGTGGAAGATGCTGAGTTTCAAAAGAAGGTTTTACAGATCTAACTGAAACCACTGCTACATAACGTAACTGTAAGTAATCTGATAACGACAGCTATATACCGACTGAACCAATACACGTGATAGGTTCTATAAGGAAAAAAAAATATATATATATATATATATATTATATTTTTTTAATTGCGAAAAGAACTGAAGTGAAGCTGTTCAAATGACTCAGATGCAGAAACTGATAGTCTGATAGTTCCATCCTTTTCTTCTTTTGAAAGCTTTTTACGCTCAGTTTGGTTGCTGAGAAAAGGCAGAAAAAGGAATGATATATTTTCTAACCAAACTGATCTTCACTCGATCGGTTGACGCTAACGCGAGTTTTCCGTTCAGTTCAGCAAGTTAGTGAAATTCTTTTCTTATCAGAGCCAAAACCACACAAAACATCATCATCAGACTCGTACTTCCATTTTTTCCCTCTCATCTACTCGCCGCTTTTCTCTCAGGAACCAAATGGAAAGCGGCCGAGAGAGTCGCTTTACCTTCTGGCACTCGATGTAGGCATGGATGAGCTTAGGATAGAGAGGATGAGTAGCGATTTTGGCTCGAATAGCATTGGAAACCTCCTCTCCGGAAACTACTCCTTGAATTTCAGCCACCATGGAAGCAGCATCAGAGACCGCCAAAGACGACGCCGACAACAACTGGTCGGATCCGGGCCCGAAGGGTGCCGGAGAATTCACAAAAATTCGGGTAGTGAGACGGAGAAATCAGATTATCCGGCGGGAATGGAAGCGGGTGGTGGTAATCGGAGGAGGAGGGAGAGTGGAGACCGTACAGTTGGTCCATATGAGGAGAAGATCAAGTGCGGAGGAGACTACTGGAAGTACTGAAAGGTGACCGTGCTTTGTAATTCATACTTGATCTTAGTGACTGCAAAAATGACATGAGAGAGAGAGAGAGAGAGAGAGAGAGAGATTTTAGGGTACCAACAAGAAGGAGAAGCTGATGAACGTGTATGTATCAATTTCGCTCCTCCACAAAGCGCGATACCAGGTCTGTTAACATCACTCCTCAATTTCAATTCCTCATTCATAATATAATTTTAAATTTTGTATTAAAATTATTTCGGTGTACTGCAAATTTTGAGGGGTAAAAAAGTAAGAAGAAGAAAATAAAGCGGAAAAGCAAAAAAGAAAAAAAAATTAACAGTGAGATTTTTTTAGATAAATTTATTGATTAAGGATACCGATTCATTTAGAAGGACTTAATTAAAAAATTTAAAGAATAACGTAAAATGAGTTAAATTAATAGTAAAAATATCCATTCAAAGCTTATACGATTGACGATAAAAAAAATGCCTATAATATATTTACAACATTCTGATGATTTTATGTTACCCACTAATTCGAAAACCCATAAAAAAAATGATATAACTACCTGTTATAACAAGTCAATGATAAAACAAGTTATATCAACCTATTGTAACAAATCTACTATAAAACACGTCACATCATATTAACAATAAACATGCTACATTAAAGTTGGATTTGAAATCAATATTTTAATTTAAAAATAAGGGGTATTTTAAAAGAATTAAATGATTTAAAATATATAATCTTTCAATAATCTTAATTTATTTTTATTTTATTTCATTTTTTAGGAACAAATTATTTTTTCCTTTTATTATTTTTATATAAGCATTTAATTCTAAGCTCAAACTAATAATAGGAATGGGTGTACAAGAACTAAGGCTTAAATCTATTCCTTCTAAAGTATTTGGACCCATATTTTTCTTACCAAAATGCAACAGCGGTTTTATATTTTTTAAAAAACCATTTCAAAAATGGTTTGGAGTAAGTAATTTCATTTTTGTTTTATTTTAAAATGAAAACAAAATAAAAAAAAGAAAGAAAAAACGTATATGAGAAAAGCCCAAGTTTAGGTCAAGGTCGAGTTATTTATGGAATATCACAGAGTGGCAATGAATGTAGCATATCTAAGCAGTAATGTTAGGTCTGATGAGAATGTGGGCTAGAATCAAAGTATAAAGAATTCACTTCAAATGTCAATTGGGTCAATCACAAGAGCAAAAGCCAAAAAGCTTCAAGAGACATTAAATGAGTTTGTGAAAGAGTTTATTTGGGCCAACTCAACCTTTTAAGAAGAGCCCAACTCAAATCAAGTTTTTAAAGGATTTAGAGCTAACAAAGAAATTCAAAAGTCCATAAATATTATCATGGTTATTGATGAAAATAATCCACATGATTTGGGCAATTAAAAGGACAAGAAAATGAAGAAAATTTGTGCTCTATATTGTGTCCATAATTCATGCATAGTCAAAGACTTATTTTGAAAAATTTTAGCATTACAAGTTGTATGATCATCACTTGCCAATTCTTGTGCAAGTCATTAGTTGTCCAATTAGGAACACATTATGGTCAAAATATCAAGGTTAGGTGTCCAATAAGGAAAATGATAAATTATCTTCATATTGCAATTTCTTTTAGAAATATTTGCTTTTAGGAGTTGCTTTATTTAAATTAGAAAGTCTTATTTTCCAAGTTAAAGTAAGAGTTGCTTTATTTGATTTAGAAAGTTTGGGTATATTTATACTCCCTTATTGTAGTATTTGAGAGACACCGATAAATAATAATTCTTTTGTGGGGTTTTATTCACTTTATGGTTCTTGTTAGAACTTTCGAGTCTATCAAGGTTAATTCCTATAGTATTCAGAAACTACAGACTCTTGGTTGTTATTTAATAATCAAGGCGAGGGTTACTTTTCCTTTATTCTTCGACTTTTGGTTCGCCTGCCAAGGGACGGAGACGCAACATCTTTGTTTACGGCTCTTGATTCAATATAGTCAAGGGGACGGGGTCACTATTCTAGGTCATGATGTTTGAGACCGCGAGTAATCGCAATAATTGATGGATCTCGAAGCAACAAGCAATAGGGTTCACATCATTTTGGTATTAGAGCTTCAGATTTTCAAACATCGATTCGGTATTTATCTTAATTCTTGTTATTTGACATTTCATTTAGTGCAAAAAAAAAAAAAAAAAAAAGAAATAAAAAGATCATAAAAAAAAAAAAAAAATTGATCAAGATAATGTATTCTTCATTTTTAGTTTTTGTCCCATTTGTAATATTTTAAGCATTGTTTGGATTCCTATTTGGGTTGATCTTTTATATAGCTTTGTTAGTTCAAAAAAAAAAAAAAAAAGTGAAATTCAAGAGTGGAAAAAGGCAAGAATGATTTTTTTTTCTAATTCTTTCCTTTAATTTGATCATGCTGTCTTGGCTTAAATGATCTTGCAAATGGAGAGGTAAGAGGCGAGACCCAGTCCTTCATATTGCGAGAGCATTCCTTCTTTGCTTTTGCAATATTGGAGGTTCGGATGAATGGCATGTGAGATCGGATTGAGCAAAATGAAGAGGTGTTGAGACGAGTACTTCCTCAAACTCATAGATAAGAAAGGCTTGTTTTCGGCAACCTTGAATCATGAAGAGCTTGAGGATGAACTTAGAGATGAAGAAGGAGATCCAATTGAGGAAGTGGGCATATTTGCACCCTGAAAAGGATAAAGAAGCGAGGTCGAGAATACAATGGGATCGATAAGGGGCGTGAAGAAGTTGATCGACATCTTGGAAACATTAAGAGGAAGATTCCATATTTCCAAGGGAGGAATGATCTAGAGGCTTATTTGGAATGAGAAAAAAAGGTAGAGATGGTGTTTGATTGTCACCATTATTCCGAAGAAAAGAAAGTCAAACTAGTAGCGTGATTATGCCATTATATGGTGTGATCAACTTATAACAGTCAAGCGAGAAACTAAGAACACCTCATCATGACATGGAATGAAATGAAGGTTATGATGAGGAAAATATTTATCCCTAACCATTGTTATTGTGATTTGCATAATAAATTGCAGGGTCTCATTCAAGGATCAAAGAGTGTAGATAAATACTATAAGGAGATGGAGATTGCAATGATCTAAGCGAATGTTGAGGAGGATTGTGAAACCACCATGGCAAGATTTCTAAATGGCTTAAATCATGACATTGCCAACATTGTAGAGTTGCAACATTATGTGGAGTTGGAGGACTTGTTGAACATGGCGTCCAAGGGTGGGCATGGTGTGAAGAATGTGACGTTCACATACCAACTTTAAATGAGATTCATCTATTGGAAGTCAAATTGGAGAAAAGGATGATATAAGTAGCTTCAAACCCAAGGTTGAAACAACAAAGAAAGAAAGAGGAGGTTGTTGTGAATTTAAAAAGCAAGGTAAGATTGAGACTGACCAATGGCCCGAGATATTAAATGTTTTAAGTGCCTGCATTGACACCCCAATCAGAAGTCAAGGCATTCACTCATCGACACTACTTGAAAATGCACGTGGATATCGTGTAGCTTCGATACCACAGATTGTCCCATTTATCGGGATCCATAGTTTAACAAAATCAGACAGAGCCTCCTTTGGCATAGGGGCTCACGAAACTCAACCTCATTACAAGCTATACAGCGGCATGTGATTCATCCGAGACTCAATATAACAAAATGACCTCGGTTTTAAAATTAGTCCATATGAGTTCAATTACAACTCTTTTACATAAAAGGACATGCCAAAACTAGTTTGCTTCAAAATTTTACAAAAGGAGTTATAAAAGCCACAAGTCGGCTTTCTTCACACCTGGTCACCTGGGATGACAGGCATGTGTAGGCGCCATAATACTGAAATGTTTTCCACTATAGGGTGAGCCACACCCGAGTCGTGGAGCTATCTGAGGCTACTCCCACTGAGTGCACATCGCGTGTTCATGTTTGTTGATTTTCATATTCATGACATTCTAAGTAAGAATATAGAAATTTATGTTGGAATTCTATATGTGTGCTATGACATGGATGAAACTCACTTGTGCGTTTATACCCACAAGTCTTCACTAACTCTCACCCTGTGATATGATGTAATGTGTAATAAAATCCGTCATTAATGAGTGCAGCCAGTTACTTTGAAATAAAAGTCATGTGTTTATAAACCAAAACTTGTTGGATGTTACACCTCGAATGATCATTTCATAAACAAAACCATGTGTCTTTATGGGTAGCGGATTTTGGAATCACACCTCTGGCTCCATAAGCCTATCTACTTTGGACTCGCTTTGTGAGTGTATGAACCGACAACGCTAGTCTCTCAGCCAGAAGTGTCCCTTCTTACTATACCCGACACAAGTTTTCCATGTTATGCGACCATGCGACTCTGTTGAACTTGGTCCAACGGTATCGAGCTACTTATCAATCACCAAATGTGGTGTTTAATTCCAACCATGCACTCACACCAATGGAATGTGATGTCCCCGTGCATATGCAATGTAATGTACCATTGCATGTTAATGTCATGTCACATATGTAATGAATATCACATAGACAACTTAAATCACACATTTCATCATGTATGTGAACAATCATATCTTATGCATATAAATACGTAAATGAACACTAATCTGATATCGATATATTAATACACATATATCAACATTTGATCTAACAACAACAGCCAAGCATGTCATCCACATAATCAAGCATAACACAATAATCCTACAGGCAGAGCATGTAACATATAATATGCTTACAAAATAGCCCACATTATAGCCCACTAAACAAGCTATAAAACTATCCCAAGAAGCAGTATAACCGAGCCACCGAAGCATTCGAATAGCCTTAAAATAGACAATAAAACCTTCCCTAAATGACCCATAAATACAGAGGCCATAAAACTGACCTCAGACAACCCCTTAAGCATGCTACTCATGACCGGCATTTATCGCGGCTCCCAAATAGCACCTTAAGCAGACCTTAAAACTGGCCTAAAACAACCCTTTAAATTGTTCCGAAACGGTCCATAGAAACAAACCTTAAAGCGGCTTTAGTATCCTTAAGCGGGCCTCGCTGGTGCTAAACAACCATAAAACAACCCCCCAGACATCCTTAAACAACCCCTTAAACAGGCATGAGTGATCTGGAGCTTGAGCTAAACCATGAGCCTGGCCTCAAGACCTTGAAACCAACCATGTATTTGGCGACCAGTAAAGACATTTGCCAGCGACCACGGCATTTTGTGAAGCAATACCGTAGTGGGCCCAAAGGTGTGGTAGGAGCCAAGTGGAAGGCCCTGCATAGCGGGTGTGGTAAAAGAAGAAGTGAGAAGCCTCCGAAAGGAACTTTGCCTCCTGAAGCCCAAAGAGACATTTTCTATTTTCTGATCTCTCCGTTTGGATCTTGGTAATCCTCTTTCTTGACATCATGTGGCCATATGGGAGATGATTTTGTTGACAGCGACTCAGTTCTAGTAGACGGAATAGAGGAATGTGAAGAGACTTGGATTCACTTTGTCATTTTCCATACTCTTCCTCTCCAGTGAGTCAGACAGGAAAAATCATTGGGATCATGCATCACATTTCAGTTTTAACTATAATATTTTAAATGTAGGGATTGTTTTTCAAGAT
Organism: Tetrastigma voinierianum; assembly: GCA_016808115.1. Taxonomy (NCBI): domain Eukaryota; kingdom Viridiplantae; phylum Streptophyta; class Magnoliopsida; order Vitales; family Vitaceae; genus Tetrastigma; species Tetrastigma voinierianum. The sequence continues at coordinate 792,793 of JAEQBH010004904.1, read as the reverse complement.
AGCCACCTCATCACAGCATTGGGATTAGTTTATTTAACGAGATTGTTTTTATCACAGATTAGGTTCAAATTATTTTTATGTGATTTTTCAATCATTTTCAGTTTAATTTTTATAAAAATTTGTTTTGAGAATCTTGAACGCATATCACTAATGTGAAAAATAATTATGTCCAAAATCCAACTGAAATTCACTGGGTAACTATCATTTGGTGAGACAGAAGTCAATGTTGAGTTTTACGTTTAAAGTCAATATGATTGAAAATTTTAGTTTTATTTGTGTCGCATGATGACAATTTGTCATTTGCTGTTTTCAAAGCAGTTCAAAAATTTGGATACTCATGGGGGTTCGTCATCATGACCAGCTGGCCTATTACATGGGCTGGATAAAATTATATTTGGAACATCAGACAATGAATCTGCGTGAACTCTATCAGGTAAAGGTTGACCAGCATAGGAGTAATATTGTACCTGCCTCTTGGGTACCTCCAGGGGCACGTCCTCATCTGGTTGATAAACACCCATTACAGGCATTTGTGGCATTTAGCCTTTAAAATTTTTATAATAATTTTTATTATATAATTAAGATTATGAGTCTTGATAAACTTGGTTTTGGAAAATTAGTGAGTTGTTGACCAAATTATTGAAGTCATGAAATTCAAATGAATATATGATTTTAAATATATTATGTGTAAGTGGCGAATTGGGCGGGATGACAGTTGAAGAACAATCATGAAAAGATTGTGAAATGAGGGGATATAGGTCATTATTACTTGAGAATAAAAATATCTGAAGTGATTTGTAGTAAATGAATGGCAAGTGTAATAAGGAGACTACAAGAAGTAAGAAAATTAGTTTGTTGGTGCTTAACAGATATGAGATAGTATGATTGAGACCAAAGATATTCTGAGAAATGATAAAAGTGTGTGGACCGAGCAGGGTGCTTGCATGGGAATATGAGGCGAAAATGCTGGTCTTGGAGGACTCCGTCCTTGTGACAGTCTCGTTTTGAAGAGGGAGAAGGGAAAAAAGCTGGGGTTTGATCAGATCAAAAGTTTTAGTTGAAACCTTTCTTCCCTATTCATGCTCTCAGGACAACCTTTGCAAAGATTTAAAGGGTTGAAGTATGTAGTCAGAAACCTATTCATCTGTTGAGTTTAGTTTTGGGGGGAAGAAATACATGAGAGAAAGGGTTTCATTTGTTCTAAACCACTTGAGTGTTTTAGGTAAAATTCCATGATGGATTTTTATATGGATAGGTCAGAATTTATTCAAGGAAGAAAAATGAGTGATGTAAATCTGACATTTTGTTAAAAACAATGAGAGATAACGATGCAGTTAATTGATAACGGTGCCCAGGATATTAGTGAGGCAATCAGTGGTGCACTCCATTTGATCATGGTGTTAAATCGTTCATTTAAGTGCGATCTCTAGGTCAAAGTGATTTTGGTGCCACTTTCTCATTTGCTAATACTGATTTTTGCTTCATTTTTTGATTAAAAATTAAAATATTGTTTATATCCTGATTAATTTAGGGACCTAAGAGAAACGATCGTGGAGATTAAATAAAAATGAGACTAATTAAAACGTGTATTTTTCACTTATGAAGTGAATGAAATCATCGTTTAAATATGGTCATTTGTGTACTAGGTGTTGAAAAATTTGTCATTGACTAGTCTGCAGTTAGAAGACAAATGACTTGAATAAGGATTGATATGGAAGAAGAGAAAGATTAGTCATTGGTTTTATTTCTTTGTTCTATTTATTAGTTTGTTTCATATATATTATTGGAAATAATATATATCTATATGTATATATCATATATGTATATATATATATCTCATATATATATATATATCTATATGTATCTCAGATTGATTATTAAGTGTTTGAAGTGGCATTAAAGATATCCCATGTATCAAAGTGTTTGGTATCAAATTGAAATTATTGTGTAAGTAACCCGGGTTTGGTGTAATCATTGAATGACCAACGAGTTCATGGCTTGAGGTCGAAATTCATTTAGTAGCTTATGTTGTTGAATGTAGTCATTGCTTTCAGATGATAACCTTGGGGATGGGGTTCTGCAGTGATGCAGTGGTGGAATGTCGACTTCTCATATTATATGGATGTTTAAATGTTGAATGTGAGAAATGGACATTCTGATGAGTAATGAAAATGGGATTCAATAGCAGTTTGATCACAGTAGTGAATATTAGACTCTCATGTATATCAGGGATGTCAGTCTGTTGGATCTTCAGAAACACGTTATCTGGATAATGACTTGGGGACCGAGATCTTGCATTTCCCGAATCCTGTCAGTGATCATGAACTAACCTGTAGTGTGTGGGGATGGTGTGATCCTTCAAATACATTATTTAACTTGCAGATAATAACCAGGATGGGGTTCATAGCATTTGAATCATTAATTAGATATTGCTCTATATTATATAACAAGTACAGAAGTAAGCGAAAAATGATATCAAAGTATGTTGTATCAAATATCTTTTTTCATTTATGAGACATTATAAAAGGCATTATTTTGATAATGTGATATATATATTGAGTAGTGGAATAGCGTATCAAAAATTACTAAATCACATGATGTAGTAATGTTTTTTATCAATCTTGAAGATGTATTTTGAAGAAATGATCAGACAGTGAAACCAAGATGAGATCAGAGCCTACAGATTCTTGAAAATTGTAGGGATGTATAAATTAGAAGTATGTGTTATTTCCAGTTATTTGAAACAATTGATGTTTTGTAAAACAATTTAGAACTCTGAACTCTTTTTATAATCATTTTGTTAAATGTAAATACTGCATAAGGCTTTTGAAGTAAATGCTTTTAAATAATTAAAAAAAAATGCAAATACGAATAACATGAAACAAAATGTTTTGAGAAGATATTGAAAATAATAGGAGTAAAAATGGAACTCAGTTTTGGATCAAAATAACCTAATTAAAGTGAGGATTGGTGCGACCTTTTAATAAAATTTATCAAAATGATAGTATAAAATTAGTAGGAAGAATTAAAGTCGTGAAATGTAAATTGCTAAGGGTTTGATTGTGGCTTGGTAGGAGTCTCCGACTTTGGGTTGGATCATGACAGAGTGGATTGAACTAGGGATGGCCTACCTTGTCACTCTATCTCAGGGGCGTCTTTTTAAAGAGGGCTTGATTTTGCGCCCAGCAAGTTAAATGCCCATGTGGCATGCCAGCCTCTTCCATCTTGGCTCTGTGGGGTTGTGAGAAGAGGCGACCGCGTGTCCCAGTCACCTTCTCCGGTGATCGTAACCAATGTGGACGTAGAGGATCTTATCTCTCTCAGTCCAACAAGCGTAGAGATCACAAGACCTTATATATGGTGCCTTGTGAGTTGCCTGTGTAAACGTGCTTCATTATTGGGAATTCACTAAAGGCCAAATCTTTCTTTTGACTCATGGATCTGGGGCGCATGCCGTGTATGTGTCTTTACAAGATTGGATGAAGTCACTCTTATTTGATAATTAAATTGGGATGAAAAAGTAACAATATCAAATTTATTACTATGCTGTTTGTTTGGGCTTTCAAAATGGTGAGTCAAACCGACTTAATCATCGTGTGAATGTCGGGCTTCCTGCAATATAATAGGATGGTATCTTGGATAATGAGCCATTTCTTGGATAATGACATGACGGGTTCTGAAACTATGATTTGTGATCTGAATCAATTGACTCATATTATGTCTGTGAAATCTAGTGAATGAAAGAATGATGTAAAGGTGTGATTTGTGTAAGTAATCATTTTGTTTGTATATCGATATGACGCATTGTTTGATAAGTATTACCGTGGGTATGTATGTTATTTGAAGTGAGACCAGAACCGTGTGGGGCCATGGCATGAGTAGCGAGTATTGTTTATTTATCCAATCTGCGTGATCAGGGTGATGAAAGACGGGTGACGAGGACCAGATCAGGAGCTGCCTGGGAGTGGGAGAAAGGAATTGTGGTGTAGTAATAATCTTGTCGTTCACTCCATTTCTTTGGTTCTCAGTTTTATAACAGATTTTGACTGAACTATATTTTGTAGTGGTTTTCTTGAGTGTAATATTAATGGTTCTTTGATTTGTGTGTTGTGTTTTAGTATGAGTGGCACTTGATCAAAGTGCAAAGATTGGAGTAACACCAAAACAAACTTTTTTTGCGAAAATAATTTAATGTTTACCGGGTAATGGGCTTGAATTTGGATTCATAACTTCGATCGGTAAGTGGTGCGACGCTTTTAAAAACGAAAGAATTATCTTCAACTAGAATTCTAGCGGTGTCTGGATGTAGTGTAGTGCTAAAGGATTTGTTAATAGCTTGATTGAGGTCCTGGATTTGATTGGGATCACGATAGTTAAGATCAGAGCTTGAGATGCTCACAGTTGATGCATCACGAGACCTGCTATGTGACAATCCATGTGGTTATCTCGTGCAGTGAATTGTTATCTCAATCTGACAAGTGTGCCAAATCTTGCTGTCGCCGGGCTTCAGATTGCTCTCCGAGACCATCTTCCCAGTGATGTGAATTATACTTCTAATTTAAATTTCTATGTGTTTATTATTTTGGAAGTTGCCTAGTAAAGTTGATATGATTGGAATTTCAACCACAAGAGATTATTTGAGTGTTAGGTATTAACAAAGGTTACAACTCTAATATGGGAGAGTATGTTTGTTGCCTCTTCATGGGAGCAACCTTGCTGCAGAAATATTTGGTGAGTATGAAGGAATTATTATTGGATACCTCAATTGATGATAATGATCAGGGAATAAGAATCTGTATCATGTTCTGATATTGGTGTGGCTGATCTGGTTGAATTCTACATTTTTCTCGTGGCTTTTGAGGTAAGGTGGGGACATGGGGTAGAGAAGATGAACTTCATTAGATTTTATGGAGGGTTGATGATTAAAACTAGTGATCTCTGGATCGTGGTGATTAATGATCATTACTCTGGCATAGTGATGAGGCTTCAGAGTCATCTATTTTCGTCCCATTTTATGTTTGGTTTTTCATGTGAAAGAATAATTAATAATAAATCATGAGAAACTCTAGCTAATTTTGTTCTTGGCAGAATTAGCAGAAGAAGAAAAGCGGGTGGGTGAAAGATAAAATAGTGGGTTTGGAATTAAAATCTGTGGAAAATGTGGGTGATAAGCATTGATTAATGTTGTGAGTTTTGGGCCCATGGATCATTTATCTGAGGTGTGTGTGGAGATTTTGAAGAGGAAATTTGATGGGTGGTAATGACATCTGAGGGAGTGAACCAATGGGATGCGGGACTTTCAGGGCGATATTCGACAACATCAGTTCTTATTGGCGCGGCAATCGATGATCTCGCGTTTCAAAGATAGAGGTAAAGTGACGGAAGCATATCCGAAAACTATTACGGGGTTGAAAAGAATTAAAGCGATGTGACAAGTATTGTGTGACCAGAGGTGTGTCATGACTTAGCAACCGTTGACTCTGGGAGACATGTCGCGATGCGGCAAGTCGAGGTGAGCGCAGGACATGCCAGTTGGTTGGTTCCTTTTTTTTTTTTTTTTTTTTTGTCGAATCCATGCCGGTGTCTTGGCAATATGTGGACCGTGAGGATTATATCTCCTCAAAGTCGACATGGCCAGAAGATGGGCAGGCGCCTCATATGGGTGCCTTGTGGGATTGCTGCATCTGTGGCTGTAAAACCAGTAACTATTGTTGTAAGTTCACTAAAAGGTAATCTCTCTTCCGACGCCCAGGATCTGGGATACTTGTAGCATATGTTATCTTCTAAGGTTGGATCAGGTGCTCATGCTTTGTATTATATTGGGGATGAAGAAAAGTGTTAACAATCATGGCTATGTCCCATATTGGCTGCATTTGACTTTCCAGTAGTGATCAATCTGAATCTAGATCGATCACCATAGTCTTGGCTGTATAAAAACTTAGGTCAATCTCATCATCCTTATAACTTTGCGAATTTCTCTAAGTGAAGGTCAGTTATATGACGAAAGATATTGATGACATAATGCATTTTGATCGTTATCATACCATGTATCGTACTTATATGTTGGTCATGGAGAGAAATTAGTCTAAATCCATGTTGAACATGATCATGTGTTTCCTTCAAACTATCAAAGAAGTTTGGGTAATCTTGCTGATCCTCACAAATTGCTCGACCTTTACTTTTGACCGCGCGTGATGAGACATCGACGAACCGTCCCGGCGTGTTTTTTATTGTCCATCGAGTGTCTGTGCGTGAAGGATCGTGTTTTATCCTTGTTACCACCTGATCTTTGCTCAACGAATGATGAACTCTTAGTAATCTCTCTCTCAAATTTGTATTGCAGAACCGACCACCTTATCTTTATCCCGGAAGACTACCATCCATGTGTTTGATATACGTCATATTAAGATATGCACCAAGATCTGCAGTTCGGATAATATGTTGATGTCTTGTCGGGGACTGGGCCTGCGCTGATGAGGAAGGTGTGACACTAGCTCACGAAGTGCCACTGGGCACGTTACTGATTTATTGAACTTGTTGATTAAGTACAAAGGATTGTGGAAACCGACTTCTATAACATATATGAATTCGTGCGATTGTGGAAAGTTAGTTCGTTGTATTAATTGGAAATATTTAAAAAGAATGAGTGGACCTCTTGGAAATCAGCGTGGATTTCAATGAACGCGTTCTCGATGGGGTTGAAGAGCCGTGATAATTTTTAATCAGATGCGGTGGAGAATAAATCGTTGGCTCGAAAGGAAACAGTATGATTCATAATAATCAGAATGAAGATTCGGGTTCTTAGACAAAAGCGAAACGTTTTGACTTGTTAGTTAACACTATTGGATGATTGTTATGAATTTGATGTTGATTTGATAATCGTTATATATTGAGAGTTGGATTTGTTCTTCGATTCTTCTTATTTTGAACATTAAGTGTTAATTGTTCTGATTTTGTTGATTTTGTTATTCTTGTTGATTGTTGGAGGTGATGAGTGATTCTGACATATCTGATCATCTGTTCATACTCTTCTTCCATATCATAAGGCGGTTTTTGTTATTGTTGCTTCAGAAGATGTCAGATTTCTTTCTTTCTTGTTTTGATGAAATGTTTGCTTTCATGTGATGAATATTGGTTTCATTATTATAATTTTTGGATATTCAAGAGGCATTGTCTGCATTCTTCAAGGTTTTTTAAGCATTGACAAAATTGAGGTTTAAAAATTTCTTTTTGGTTCTTGAAGCTGAACTCTTTGCAGAACTTGTTGATTTATTAAGTGTTCATCAAGAGACTTATCCGTGGGATCCTCATCTCACGAATTGTGATCTCACACATGTCTGCCAGGTTCTTCTCTATCCTTGGTGGGGGTCTTTCATCAGCAAAATACTAGCGGGTTCTTGGGCTGTCAGAATCATGATTAACCATCCACCGAGTTGGCCAGGTTGGTAATCATTTAATATCAGAAACGTGGGATTCTATTTTGATTTTCATCTTCAGTTTTTCTTTCAATACAACATTGAACCCATTTGATCTTAGCTTGCAGTTCATTCTAATTTTCGTTTTGTCTTAGTTGCGATGCCACATCTAATATACACACTCCATCCCATTGATTTTCTGCTAATTCTCAGATGTTAACTTTTGTTTTGTTTTTCTTTTTTGTTGATCATTAAGTTATAATAAAAAATAGAAAGAAGAAAAAAGTAAATGAAGAAAGATAGATGAAAAAAATGGCGGAAAAGAAAAATCATAAAGTTTATATAATCATTCTAGTTGTGAAATTGTCTTTTTGTTTCTTTTAATGAAGCGAATATTGGTTAATATACCAACTTTGTCTTTGATAAGTTTCTTTGATTGAATTGCGGAAAAATATGAGTTGTTGGATTAGTTTCAAAAGACTGAGAAATTAATGGAAAAGCCGAAATTATTCGATTAATGGTACGAGAAAAATATTAATCTCGTTATGTATTATTCTGAGTGTTGAAGTGAATCATATTCTGGGGTGAAAACAGTGACGATTGATTGTGGATCATGTTCTCTCTTGTTTTATTGCGGCATCGTCCGCTGTCTGTGGCAATTGCAGAAGGTGATCAGGAGGAAGTTGGTAGCGTAGTTCATTCATGGAACCTTAACCGACAAAAATGGAAATATTTAGAGGCTGCGAATTCAGACAATTCCATGGAAGAGTGGGTAAGCCAGAGGCCTGCCCCATGAGCTACTCCCTGGAACATGGGAGAGGGGTGCAGAAGAGGGGCAGAGTGAAGAGAAGAAAGTATGGAGGGAGATTTTGAGGATAGAGGAAATGAGCGGCTATGATTCAGGTTATTAAATACAAAAAATGGTGTGGGAGATATAGAAAGATAAGAGTGAGAGATATCATTGAAGCTATTATCAAGATGATTTCTCCATATATTCAAGGAAGAATAGGCCAGAACATATCTTGAGTGGAGAAAATGAAGTCAGTTTTTCGATGTCACGGTATTTTGAAAATAAGAGGTAAGCTTGTTTGTCATGGGATTCCTTAGATTAATTCCATGATGTGATTGGGATAAACTAGTGTTGAATCAGAGGCGGAATCAGAGCCGTGAATTAGAGCTGTGGGATGAGATAGAGGGTGGTGTGGGGAGGGTTTGTCAGACTTGCCTGCGAGGTGTGGCTCAGTTGCCCAGGCACAGGAATGAGGCCAGCTTGAGGGTGTGGAGTGTGTTATGGAGATGGAGTTTTGTGCTGCAGGCGATGTTGGGAGAGGATCCCCGAGGGGCTGCCGCGGCGGGTTTCTGATGGATTAATGGGGGTTAAAATGTGGGTGGATTGCAGCCATTATCTGTGAGTTCTGGGAGGGATCATGTGTGATTGTGTCATGGCCGTCAGTTAGGAATCAGGTCAGGAGGGAGGGGTGGCGGCAGCTTGCAGTTCCTGCCACCTGGTCAAGTTCATCTGCTTGGAAATCAGAATCAAAAGGAGGATGGAGGAGAAATTATGACTCTCAGGCATAAAACTTGAGAGTAAGTAGAGGGGAGAGACCAGGAAGTCAGCGTAGGCCAGTTTAAATAACTTATATGAATTATTTGATATTACATAATTTTAAATACCCAGGCAGGGCTCTCATAACAGCCAATATCAGCTGAAACAGGGTTATAGATGAGAGACTAATTTGGGATTAAAATGACATTCGAATCATGGTTGCAGTTCTATGTATATCACTGAATGATTGTGATAGAGCTATCACCCCGGGAGAATCTTGGTTTTGGGAGGGGGCTTTTGGGAGTGAGCCAGGAAGGAATGAGATTGCAGGAAGACAGTTTTCACACTTCAGGTGTATGTCCCAGTGAACATCTGTATAATGTGATTATCTTTGGTGGTGGAGTGAATAGTCATGCATTGTACACCTTATCAGAAAACCAGTTTTAACATTAAAGCGTCATATTATAGATTTCAATGGTTGAATAGTGATGAAGAATTGAAGTTTTAAAACAAATGCTCTTGTCATTTTCAATTGAAATCATGATGAGGTTCTTTGTGATGTTTATTATAATATATATGTAACCTCTACAAATGTGGGTGACATTATAGAATTTAATGGGAGGCGAAACATGATGGGTTTAAGAGTGGTTTTGGGTTCATGAAGGACATGAGGAAACATAATATTACTTTTCATTGTTTTCAAGAAGAACAAATTGTACGTGAAGTCAAATGAGGTTAGAAAACAAAAGTGTGGATTGGAAAGAATGAGAAAGAAAGGAAGAAAGAAGAAAGGAAGAAACTCATAGGAAAGAGGTGAGAGAGGAAGAGTTAGAGAAGAAAATGAGTGAAAGAAGAAGAATGTAAAGTGGAGAACACTTTGAAGAAGGAAGAAACAAAAAAATATGGAAGCGTTTATTGAAAGGAAGCAAGAAGAGGAAAGCTACATACAAAGATAGTAGAGCTCAGGTGGCTTTGTTCTAACATTTGTGCCATGCAGAGAAGTGGTTTTTAAATATTAGCAGTCTTGGTTATTCTTTCCTACTAGTGTTTGTTTCTGTTCATGTTGAGAGGTTTAGTGTGATAAAGCAGGGATGATCTGGGACAGGGAATGAAAGGCTTGAGAAGCCAGTGGAGGGTGGATTCATTGCATGTGATTCTGTGCTGTTGCTTGACCAAGATCAGGATGACGAGGGCGTGTATTATTTTTCAATACCCTTATCAACAACGATTATAGTTCAGATTGTGAGGGCTTAAATTCTTTTAGAGGAAAGGGGAATGAGAGTCCAGCTACAAGGGATTTGTGGTGCCAACTTCACCTTTATATTGAGGAATTCGATAAGTATGAAGAATTCTAAGATAAAGGTGCATTATTGAATGGAGCATGGCTGAAAGACCGGAAGTAAGACAAACAGAAATCCCATTGATTTCAAAATGAACTCAAACAGGCTAAAGTTCAAAAAAGAGCCCCTTGTAGTGTTGTTTTATCTAGAATCTTGGTGAAGAAGCTCGCGCGCGTGTTGAGCTCCCAAAAGGAAACAGATGAGTTAAAAAATCATCAGAAATAAGGTGGGTTGGAACGAGGAAGCGAAACATTACAACTAATGATTTTATTATTATTTGGGTGATTCTGTTTGTAAAATTGATACAGTGTTCCACCAAAGCGGATTACTATCATCGTCGATGGATTTCTGATTATTAACCATTAGATGATTTGTTCTTTTTAACTCTTATTGAACATATTGGGTGATGTTGTACTGGTGATGATGAGTTTGTTCATATTCTGTTGATTACCATTCTCGCGAGCCATGCAAATTCATCTGGTTTCTTATTCCTCGCGTGAGTGTTTTCTGGTGTCTTGTTGCTTGGAAAAACATCGATGCGGTTTCTTTCTTGTTGCGATGATGAAATCTGTTTGCTCGCGTAGTGAATGTTTGATTTCTGTTCTTGTATTTTGAATTTCTTCCCAAGGAAGCATTATCCATTCATTCGAGTTTAACAGTAATAAAAATTGAGGTTTAGGCCCCTCTTCAGTTCTTCAAGAGACTTTCTTTTAATTTATGGATTGTTCCGTGGTAATTTCTTATAAGACTTATGTCTGGATCTCATCATGGAATTGTGTGGCCCTCATACCAGGTTCTTTGCTTCTCATAATAATGGGTGGGGAGTAAGTATCTATCTGATCAATGTAAAGGCAGTTCTTTAGAGGATGTCAGGATCCTTGCTTGGTCTTCTGCATAGGTCAATGAGAGGGTTAAGTGTCCAAACTATCCCAGATCTTGTTTTGCTCAAAATTTGGCGAAACACCTCTTAGACTTGGTTGAGAGCATTAACACACGTTTGCCATATTGATTGGTAGTGCAATTACCAGTCATGATCTTTTCAGTGCTCATCCATTGTACCACCTCATCATTGGGATTCGTTGTAAAATGCGAATATTGTGGTTGAAAACACCTGGGCTCTCTTCTCCATCGTGTCATAATGCTTGAGAAGATTATTAGTGAGTAGACTAAAGTGTTGGAGATGCCCTGAATTGCAGTTCTTGGCATGAGCCATGATACCTCCTCCCAGGTTGCATTAAAACGTCAAATTAGTGCTTGGCATACGGCCACCTTGTACTTTGGTCACGCACTGCAGAAACTGTTGAGAGGCAGAGAGGGCTGGGAGCGAAGCGCCATCTTTGTGCTGGGAGTACATTCTCCACAAGGTGTTCCTCGAGCTTGAGGACCTCATATGGGTCAATCTCGTCATAGGTGCAACCTGTGGGAGAAGTCACCGATGAGCCTCTTGTAATACTGCCAATCCTAAGAACTATGTCTGGCGACTTGGTCTCTGCTTAACTCATAAGCGCCTCAAACCTTCTCAGGGTCCACGGATACACCGAGAAGTCGACACCACACTTTGAGAATTTCCACCTCAGGTGCCAAAATTCACTGCCACAAATTTAGCGCCTGGTGGGGGAGAGTGAATATACTGGGCACGGAGAGCGATCCTGGAGTGAGCCTGGTAACATACTCGAAGCTTGGAGTAGATCGAGAGATGTCGATCCTTGAAGACCCTATGACCCGATCTAGGTAAAGGTTAAGAACACCCTATGCATGAGATCCCATGATGCCATTTGGAACGATGCCGTCCAATTTGAATGGCATCACTATGAACTCAAATGCTTTCATATCAGCGTCTAAGGCTTGAGTCTTAGGGATATGCGCAGCTAACCAATCCTCAGCGATGATAGCCCCGGGTGGCCAGGTCTATTTTAGATCAAGCCTTAGCCCCTCTCAGTTGATCAAATAAATCATCAATCATCGGCAAAGGGTACTTATTCTTGATAGTAACTCTATTCAACTATTGGTAGTCTATGCGGCAAAGATACTCTTGTCTTTTATTCTTGGCTTAAACAACTGCAGGAGTACCCCCAAAGGTGAATTCTCAGTCTAATAAAACCCACATCTGACAAATTGTGTAAATTTAAGGACTTTGAGTTCTTCACATCAGCGACTCATTCTATGGAATATATAAATAGGAGATTTCCCGAGTGCGACTCAATAATTGATCTACCTCCTTTATATGGAGGTAATCCTGGTAGTTTATCCCAAAAAACGTCCTCATACTCATAAACCACCTGAGGTAGACCTAACTCTATCCACCAATGTCTATGGGGTGGAAGCTTGCTGACAAACCCATCAGCGCCTATGGCATCTAGAAAGTCAAATACATGGCTTGAGGTAAAAGCATGTTCCCTCCCCACTGGCTTGCAAAAAAATGTACTATATGGTGTGTAAACGATAACTTCTTACGATCTAGTAATCAATGAATACTGGGTAATATGTGATTAACTAGTCCATCGAGGACTGACAATAAAACTCAAACATGTCCACGACCTAAGGTCCATAGTGAGTAGAATCCACGGATCTCTAACTCCCACTGACCTTGACATATTTGATCAACGCTCACCACACAGCTCCACAAGGGGAGAACTCTCACATGTAGTAGCTCTTTAAGGCTTCAACCTTTAAGCCAAAATCTTTTACGCTGATGCGACCTTAATAAAAAGAAATGAGATGCACGAATCAAATAATACCCGCACTATATGAGAGTAAGTCTGTGAATAGCCGTGATTTGACTCAATGAGTGTGATGGCGTAGACACGCCTGGGTCCATGAAGTCAGTTATGAGCCACGGCTGAAGCGCTGACCATTGCACTGACGGCGTTGGCCCCGGTGATTATGCTTGAAGTAGTAGGGGCTGTCTGCCACCTTAGGATGAGTATTGGCCTCCCTTTGTGGCCCAAGGTGGGGTGGGGAGGAACAAAGCCCGAGTGCAATTAACGTCCAGCAATAGTAGTTGGTACTGGGGTGTCCCATAACCCTTACGGATCCCCTCCACTTGCCTTTAGAGGGCGTCGTTTCCTGTCAACATCCGGGCTAGTGACTTAGTAAAAACTTGCTCCTGCCTTACTGGTATGTTGCAAGGAGCGTGAAGTGTCTCCACGCCTTGGGATATTGATTGACATATTCATAAGCATGATATGTGACTTGGTCACTGAAACCCTTGTGGAGTAGAAGTCCTCTGCTTAACCTTTAAGCTAGAAAGAAAAGATTTAAGCTCTCTTTCTTGCTTTATCATCGACACCCGCCTCACAGGATGTTAGGTCGTAGATGCTTGCCTCCTCTCAATGGCCATAGTTGTCTTGACCATCAAGTCCAAGTCTTGCAGGAAAAGTCCCAAAATTTTACCTCGGATGGATAATTTTAGACCATTCTCAAACTTATCACTTTGTTGTATCTCTGACCATATATCATCGTGAGGAAATGGGCTAGTCGGTGAACTTAGTCACGTAGTGAAACTTTGTCATCGTCACTTGTTTTAGTTCTGGGAGCTCCCCGACTTTTTGCATGTCGGGCAAGCGGGAAGTATTTAACTGTATGAAGAAACTCAGGAACTCTTCCCGTGTCGTTGCCTCCGAGTTCCTCGAGCCTTTGGCCCGAATCCACAATAGCAGGATTCACCTCTGGCCCCGAAATGTGGCTAGCTTTGTCTGTGGCAGCTGGTGATCTCCGTAGCCTCAAGATTTTTCGACTGCCGAAACAGAGAGTGATTATCTCGCCCGGGTCCCCTCCTCATGAAGGTTGGAGGGATGGTGTGCCTTGAACCTTTGGAGGTTCTTAGCCTTCCTTGGCTGATTGCACTAGCACATTGCAATGGTGGCCCGCCCCGACACTCGCGATGCAATGGTAGTGATTCTGGTATCAATAGCCTCTATATGTACGAGGCTTGTCGATTAAATCAGTAATAGTGGTATTGTGAATCCTCCGCACCTCAGCATCTCTCTTCATATCCTCCTCCCAATCATAAACTATCAAAGTCAAATAAAAAAAAAAAAAATGGGGATCGAGTTTAAACTTTGAAGTTTTTCTCTCATTGTCACAACTATTAGTGCATGTTCAACCACTAATAAACATCGACATCCCAGAACCATCCGTTCATTATTTTCGAACCCTTAAGGTTATGTTTTCTACCCTAGTGTTTTTTTTTTTATATACATTTTACCATGTATATAATTCACATAACACATAGCACATAATCATGTAGCATATTAGAGCATAAAACATGAAATGCACAATAAGATGCAATGAAATTACAAACGACCCATGCCCATCAGAAATACTAGGTAATTGTATACTGGCTTTGATACCAATATAGCGACACCAATCAGGGTCCATTGATCCTGCCCGTCAACCAGCGCGATGCTTGTGAGTATCCGTAGCAACTTGATACCACACCATTGTGTCCCATTCTGAGATCCATAATTTAAAAAATCGAACAAGCCTCCTTTGTACGGAGCGTAAAACCAGGAAAAATTCAGTTTTTTGAACAGGTAGCGCTAATTTCGATTTAGGAAGCTGAATTTTATGAATCTGGATGATAAGCAGACTTCAGTTGAATTTCATCTCCACCAATCCTAGTTATCGGGTAAGATTCGTCGGATTAAGAGGCTCGATCGGGTACCATTTTTAAAGGTATTGGGTCCCGAAGTGGCACACTTGGCACGCGCCATGTGGATGTCACTGGCATAGGAGAGCTATGCGTGGGTACAAAAATCGATGGATTCAGTGAACAGAGGTAAAGAATTTTCCCTCGCCAGGTTATTTCTAACAAGGCCATTTAATGGCTTGCCTGAGTTTTCTTCGGAATTCGGGCCCGCGGGTGAGTTAAAGATCCCAGATTTTTGGGACTGAATATTAGAGAAATATTTGGGAGGTCGTGGTAGCCATGGGATTTAGTCCCGAATTTTAGGGCCGAATAACGGAAATTTACAGGAGAAATTTGAAGCCCGCCCAGTGGGATTGATCCGAGATTTTGGGACTGAATATTAGAAAATTTCGGGATTGTTCCGGGCAGCCCCGGATTGTGTTTGAGGCTTGGTTTTGATCCCGGGACTGATGTCTTCGGGTTTTGTTGTGTGTTATTGCTGGAAAAATGAATAACATGCTGTTTGTGTGGTCCGGGACTAAATTTTCGGATTGTTATTTGATTTTGTAAGTTGTATTTATGTGGTATTCTTGGAAGCCGAATATACGCTATTTGTGTGAACATCATGTTAATATGCTTGTTTGATGTACTGACATGAGAGATATATAGTGAATGGAAATTATATGCAGAAAACCACTAGTATTCATGATTTGGAAATGTTGCATGTAGCTCTCGTGCCATGTAACATGATTTGGAATGAAGTAACATATTTGCATTTCCTTGTATGCACGGTAGCTGTCAGCGTCGAGTCGGATGTGTTGGCATGATATCAGTTTATTCACCATTCTTGGTGAATATGTGGTGAGCTCAAAAGTGGGACAACGTCCAAAATCAAGACTCACGGTTGCATAACATGACCTATATAACTATATATATATATATATATAAGTGTGTTTATTGAACAAGATGGGAGTAGATCCTCCCCCGAGGGTGAAGAGACTACCAAATTCATTGTGATTGGGTATAATCACAGTGGTGAAGATCATAAAAATGTTGAAAAGGTGCACGGCATCTGCGAGATATAAGCAGAAAATCCAGTGGCCTGAAATACATAACACACGGGGTTGATGAAATCAAATGAACATTGGAGGATTTTTTCCAATGTGTTTTGTGTTTAAAAACAAAAAGATTTTGTTTGAAGAGAAAGAGTCATTGGGTGTAACACGATGCGGGTTTTCACACTTGGCGTTGCATGTGTGTGAGGAGTCGGTGGGACTGAGGTTATGGGCATGAGGAGTCTCATCTCATTCATGACATGAAATATTCCATGAAGGGCTGCATTTTCTGTATGGAATGTGGTATGATGTGTGTGTGTCATTGCATGTGCATTTAGGTGGGGAGTAGCCCTTGTAGGAGAATTTCTCTATTGAGCATTGCTTACCCCGTTGTGGGACCCCTTTTTAGGTACAGGGAGACGGTGCTCCGACGAGGCCATGATTATGAAGGTGGCCAATGTGTGGCCTTGATATTACCTTCTAAAAAGTGTTTTGTATAACAGAATTGTAACTAAATTCTTTTGGGACTATTGTCCTAAGCCAGTCGGGTATGTAATTATGAGTAAGAATGTGATCGGACTCTTCTGACTGTAATTAAGTGTTTTTCTTTTTCCTATTTTAGATTTCATTACTTGATTAGATAGGTCCGGTAGGATGCATATTGAGGATATAGACCAGGTGGATTTTGTGTGAATTCATTACTATACATTGAGACCTTGGATGAGTTATGATTATCTTGTTACATACGAGGTTGTATGTTTGGGTAGAGCTCCCTGAACAAGGGGATATTCTAAAATTGCCACAGTGACTGAGCTGAAGATAACATAATATTTATATACTAAGTTCCTCTACTTTGGTAATTCGAAACTCTTTTCTTGATATATAGTGATCTAGAGTTAGGAGTGCAGAGGGATGGTTTTTCATCCTAGAAATGGTTTGCATAAAGTGCACGAAGGTAGAAGGCTTTCTCTTGTTTGGAGTGTGTTTCAAAGAAAAGCAGGTGGAAGTAGGTTTAAAACTGATAATTGTAAAGCTGAAATTTAGTGTGAAAAGTTAACTTTGAAAAGGAGTGGAGGTCACCAACTTGGCAAGTTAGAATGACAAATTGTCCTCGGGTTTTATCCTCGCGTTATGACAAGCAACCTATAATTGCGGCAGTAGCAGGATCTTATGTTAAACTAAGCAAACCTAAGCCCCATGAAACAACTCTATTTGATCAATACAGTGAGTGTGTCTGTAGAATTCATGGCCTTTAGTTTAAAACCTAACATTAAAATTCTATCATTTAGGAGGGCTCAGTAAGAGACCATCTAAAGAACAACAGTTTTATCTCTAAATTGCGCGTCTAAAGCATGGAGAATCATTATTTGAAAATAATAGGATGTTACTTTCCATACTAATTTGAAAGACCTAACAATATTAATCATTGCATCTCGAGAACAGCTGAAACCATCCACAGGCAGGATCTAAACACTTTGGGAGTGATGGCTTTAGAATCAATAACATCCACGTGTTATGTGACTAAGTTTTGAGAATAAGAGCCATAAATACACTACGCGTGGCTTTTTTAATACAAGGGGACAACATGCATATGCCCCACCACGAGCTAGCTTCCTTATCTTACGAAGAAAGGAGAACATGCGGCGTCTTGAGTTATCGTCCTCGAGGGGTGTGTTTGGCGGCGGGAGAGGAAATTTGAAAGAGAAGAAAGAGAGAGAGGAAAAATAAGCGAGAAAGCTAAAAATAAAACAATTTATTCTATGAGAGTAAAAGAAAATAGCACAAATCACCAAACTTGTATTACCTTCTATCCTCCATATCTTTTATTACAAAACATGAGGTATTTATAGAAAAGGCCTCTCAGAGTAATAATTACAAAAACCCTAATAACTGAAGCTGAGATTATAAGATGATTAAGAGTAATAAAACTAAGGTTTGAAAAACTGGGTTAAGCGTCAATTTACGACATTAACAGGGCTGTAGAATTGCTCTGAGGAAAATTTACTCTATTAGTGATTTGGCGAAGTCATTTATTAAATTTGTGAAAGTCTGTAAAATTCCCAATAAGTCATTTTATGAGGTCTGGGCAAGGTTAGGTATTCATCAGCAGTGTTGTACTAATAATCGCAAATTCGCCGTTGAGAAGCGAAATTTGCTTAATCACGATTGCAAGTTAGCTAGCAATTTACTTAATTTAATCTTTGGTCGCGAAGCTGTTCTGACAGGTTGCAAGTAGCTGGGCGTTGCCGGTGATTGCAGAAACAAGGTTGAAATTATTCAAAGTTGCAAATTGGTTGCGGCAAATTCTGAAAATTTACATTTTCTTGTTCTGCATTACCTCTCGTCTGTCTTCAGCGCATCATTTCCTCCACTTTTTCCTTTGTTTTTCATTGATTTTTGAGGCTGTTGATGCATTGAGACTAAACTTCTAACCTCGCGATTGATCATTTGCATTGTGGTTGAAGCACAGAAATTGCATAATACCTACAAAACAACCAAAAACATGCTCGAATGGCATAAGTGTTACTAAGGTAACATGAACACTTCAATTAGGATATATGACATGATTAATGATCAAAAAGTACTCAAAACCTATCTAATATAGGGTTCAAGAATTGCACTTTTGAGCACAAATCACCCCAAGCAGAAGAGCGATTGCTGATCTTGCGTGCAAAATAAATTGAGATAAATGTGGTGATTTTCAAAAGGTTGTGTTTCAAAAAAGGTTATTGTAGTTTATATACAAACTAACATTGCTTTAAAGTGAACAATTGAGTCAACGTTTGAGAAACCTATATACAAAGAATAAAATCCATAAAGAGAAACGATTTTTGAGAACAACAACATTTCCATGATTTTTAACGGTTTACCTAAGTCTAATGATTCATTTTTGTATCTAGATTAGTCGATAAAATGCAGAAATTGTTTACGACCTAGCATTGACATATTTCAAACGTTGAACAATTAAGATGAAGTGGTTCTACTTACCTCTTGCTTTCTCAATTATATTGTAGGATGCAATGTGAAATCGACTTCACGAAAGTCCATGTAGCAAGGGGGTGCAGAGCGACACTTGACCAATTAAGGTTTAGGGCATCGAGCGAAAGGATCAAAGACCACTTAACTCTAAAGGCTTCACCGGACTTCAAGCGACTTGAAAATCGACACCTCTGATTCGCTAAATTCTACCTATCCACCCAGCCAGCGACTTTAAATCGATGACTCCTGACAGTGAAGGCTTGGGCATCGGGTTTGAGGCTTCGCCGCCCACACACACCCCTCGGACCGTGCTCGGGTTTCAAAGCAAAACTTCATGATTTATTAACTGCTTTTTCTTGCTGCTGCACTCTTTTTCTTTTCTTTTTGGAAGACGACATTGGTGCTGATTGTTTGTAACTCAAAACTGGGGTACCTAGGTTGTCAACATGCCTAAAGTAGGTTTTGCAAAGTGGAAGGGCCTTACAAATTTACAACCTGTTGGAAACAATGAAGTGCGGTGTGAAATAGCATAAAGGCCTTCCAAGTTGAGCATCTTCGGAGCAATTGGTGAACACAAATTGTTTCAGCATGGAATTGTTCTGGCATATCATTGACAAATATGGTGATTCGATTATCAAATTGAAAACAATTCAATTGTTCAATTTGACGATTCAATTGTTCAATTTGAAACAATTTAATTATGTAGTTTGAAGAAAACACATACTTGTACATAGGGACACAGTAAACCATGATATCTGGCTGAATATATATATATATCCCGAGAAGTAGCTTTTGATATAGCCAAAAATGGCTTAATACAGCCATAACAGGCTATAGCTATGTCCCAGCACACTGCTATGGCTAATACAAAATCATAATCAAAATTAGTGGCGTTGATAAAGTGAATATACATAGTCAGAGACTGGCACCACCTCCTTCTTTGTGGTGGTGGTGAGGTGAAAGCTCACTACTGTTCTTGCAGGGATATCGATGAGGTACGCATCCGGGTGGCGAGCTCTCTCTCGGGAGTGGGGATCATGAGGAAGACCCGAGGTGGGTCATGATCGATGAAGCGTGGAATAGCCTTTGCTAGCGAAGTGGCCTCGGCTTCGAGCGATCTGGTCATGTCTTGCATCTTCGAAGTGCTGATGGTACGCTAGTGTGGATCGCATCCATCCGCTCCGCGACCATCCCTCGAGGCTAACAGTGTGCCTTTTCCAGGTGGTAGTGTCGCCCGAATATGAAGGCGGGAGTATGCGCCAGAGCTGCGGTGAAAGTAGTGGGTGGAGATGGAGGAACGATGCGGAAATAGGAGTGGGGAAGCCTGCGTACCTCGAGGCTCCCGGAAGCGGGCATATCATCTGCATGGTGGTCATCGGCCTCGATCAGGGTACCTCCCTCTGGTCTCGGCGGCGTATATGGAAATGGACGGGCATAGTCATAACTTGGAGTCCCTTTGCTCACCCCCGTATAGGCATCGTCTCGCATCTACGTCGGGCTCCTCTGGAAATCCCATGCCTTTCAGAACATAGGAAAGAAGCCTCGATTATAAGAGTGGTATGCTCTCTACTAGCAGCGTGCGAGTCTCTCACATGGACCTTCTCTCAGCCCCACTTGAAGCGTCATCACCCATTTCGGGATGGGCTAACCATTACTGAGATCCCGGTCACAAATGCTGGGATAGGTCCCCTCCTACGCATAATCTTTGCGGAGGGGATAGCAGATCTTGTCAGATGGTCGATGATCGGCATATGAGGGGCGAGCGCCTCCAGATAAAAAATTTGGACAGTGGCAGCATGGCGTCTTTCCGAACCCGCCGGCCACGGGCGGAGGGTGGGCCCGATCTACGTAACCCTCGGCATTGCGGCGGCGGTATAGCAATCTCGAGGCTGCGAAATAACCGCATTTGGGCCGAGTGCACCTCGGCGGTCATCTATCTGAAGTGGATCTCCGGTGGACCATCACGAAATTAAGAGAGGTCATGGGTGGCATTGAGGCTGTAGGACCAATACCGGGTAGTAAAGCGTCTCGAGTCATAAATGGGAGGAGGCGATCACACCTCTCGATCAGTCTCATCGACTCACAGTATCAAAGGGTGACCACTGATGCGGGAGCGTCATAGTACGACTCCTCTTTGAAATGGTGAATTTGTATGGCTCAAGCATTCGGAATGGGGTGTCCCTCGAACATGGGCCTCGATCAGCGGCCCGGTGGCAGTGTTGTGGTGAAGGTGTCGTCTGTTTGCCCTATTCTGATGAGGTGATGGTGGCTGGTCCTGAAGATGATGACTCGGCCCGGGCGAGTGCGGAGCCCGCGCGGCAGGCGCCAGGCCCTCTGACTCTCCTCTGAGTCTTGGGGATGGGGCCGGGGTCCCACATCAGTGTGCAGTAGTTGAATCCCGGAGGCTCGTCGGGTCTGACCTCGGGGACCAGTGATAGCTCACAATGCGATGCGAGTCTTTGAATGCTGATCTTCGCTGACCTCTTGCTTTCGGGTGTGCTAAATCTCACCCAGGGGCCCGAATCTGGACCACCCCTCGTCTGGACCATATCGATATCTAAAATAAAGCTAGCCCGGAAAGGGGTGGACTCATTTGAATATGGTAGGGCTGTATGTACGGCCCGAAGCTCCACTGTGAACCTGGCCAGATCCACTGAGACAAAGTATCAGAACCCGGGCTCGGCGGTAGGAGGCGGGAAATGGACCACTGGACGATGTAGAAGGCTCGAAATATGATGGATAGCGATCTGAGCTCCCTCTAAAAGCCCAGGCGAGAGCACGAAGTGTATTTCCGGGTCTGACGGTGCAACAGGAATGGGGCCGTCTGCGATGTGGTGAGAGAGGGCTCGGGAGGGGCGAGGCACGGCTCGAGGCTGAGCTACGGTGTTTGGGCTCTGCGGGGGCTGCGGGCGGCGATGGCTGGAGCAGCTCGATGGCGGCGACGGCAGTGCTAGGATCACGAGAGACGACCCCCCAGACGACACCTGAGGCTGAGCGGCCCAGCCAGTGAGATCTGGGGTACTGTTTGCTCTGGAATGCAGGAGCCTGAGGGAGGGGGCTGAATGTGGAGTTGTGATTTGGCAATCCTCCTGCCCAAATAGGCCATTTGAAGAGCGTAGAATGATCCCATTGGCTGTGCCTTTTCACTACTCCCACTGTAATTTGGCTCGGATGGTCTTTCACGCATTCAAAAACTTTAAAATTAATTACTAATATTAAATAATAATATAGCTAAAAAATTATTATTATTAAATTTACTATGTCACTATGATTAGTATTTGAAACATACTATTTTCATATACAAACTAAATTTATATTGAAAGGAAAAATTGCTAAGATTAATTTTGAAAATTATTGGAACTAACATAATTAACTGTATGGAGACAAAAGTGAAATTTAGCCGACGCAATCAGGTTTTGAAAACACGAACCGAGTTCAAATTCCAGCAGCAATACTCAAGGGGGTCGAGAGAATGATCTCCCTCCGAAGCCCATGCGGTGCTTTGAGGCGCACCATGATGTTGGGTGCCCGATTGTTGATCGGTTCCTCGGTGATGGCATTGAGTGAAGCGGTGGCTTCTTGTTAGTGTTGTTAGCAAGACCAATTCTTCTTCATCTCAAGGCGATCACTCCTTGCATTTCTGGACCACTGTGTTTTCACACTGTGATCATTTAGGCTCATTTCATCGAATTTTGTTTTCAATTTCCACAAACTCATGTTTGTTGTTCAAATGAAGAATGTTCAACTCGTGGTCATGTTACCAAAAGTTAATTGCATGACTCCATTAGAGCGGTGATGATTTGCATTAGCGGTGGCCAAGTAATGGTCTTCCTAAGATGATTGGCACATGATTGGGTTCACTTAGCAATTGGTTTGATTGTGAGTACCCACAGAAATCTGGGTAGTAGAATTTGTCTATCTTAACTAGGACATCCTCAACTATCCCTTAGGGATTTTCAGCGATCTATCGACTGATGAGTGTGATTGAGAATTGGGTTAAACTGCTAACTGCTGCATGTATGCTGAAATGGCATAAGATTCACATGGCTCTAAATCTAGCAATGCCTTATTTGTATGCGATTCCACAATGGTGAAATTGTGGGAGATCGGGATCTTTATTTGTGGGGTATTTGCTTTGGATTATAGCGACATGTTCAGTGAAAATGCTCTTCTCAATGCCTAATCCCAGCGTTTTGATTGACCAAGAAAGATCTTTCAAAATTTGCATAGCGGGGACTTATTTGATTAGGTCGATGGAAGTGACAATGTTAACGCTTCGCGCCTTAAAACCCCTGAGAATGCCGCTTGTTGGGATGCCTTCTTGCTACCTCTGTAAGTGCTTGTGCAAATGGAGGTGGTATACGGTATTTCATTGAATCTTCCTCTAGGAGGATATGCTCGGGTTTCAATTCTTCTCGCTTACTGGGTTCTTCAACGAGGTTTGGCATGAGGTGATCAACCTCTTTCCAGCTACTCGGGTGATTATGGCACTTAACCTCGTCCATTCTGAATTGTTAGATGATCCTACCTCATGAATTCCTTTAGGATTTGGAGCTACATTTGTGATGGAAACACTCCCTTTCTCTTGTCCCTACACTTAACTTATTTAATGTTTGTTGAATCTGTGTAGGTTATCAAATTTTTTATTCAGTAATAATTATACGGTATCAATTCTTTATGCAGGTTGCACATTAATTCCTTTTGTTCTCAACAAGTTACTTTCTGCACCCTTACTTCGAATTCAATATATAAGCACATTTCTCTTGGAGAGGATCATTTGGTTGTTGTGGTATTGAGGAAAACCAAGCGAGGTTTGCACTGGGGTACATAAGCGAGGGGTTGGGTCTCCATCTTTAGATTAAGGTGATTCCTCAATTGGAATTGTAGGTATTACCATATGGGCATTGGATTATTTGTAGCTTGTATTGTCTACAGTGTTTGCACAGTCGACATCAAATCTTCACTTCAGGGGGCCATAGGACATTGTTATTACGTTGGGTGTCTTTGGGGATTGGAAATTTGTACGAGGATTAGGTTGTGCGGTGTTGTGGATCTTGCATACACACCATTGAGCCCCATTGCCTTCAAGCTCATCCACTTTCCTAGCTAGGGGTTGAAATCACAGCCTCATCTCTGACCCCTATTCGGGCGGTGCATACATCCTGGTTTGGTTGACGGTGGTGTCATCTATAGGTTTCTCTCTAGGGTTAAGCTCATCCCGACCCTTGGAAGTTTCAGCACGTAATTTAAAATCCATGGCTTCTTCAGGATGTTTGTAAAAAGTCTCCCCACACATGGTTTCTAAGGCGCCTCGTGGCGGGGAGCATACCACCATAGAGAGTGGTTCACCCAGCATCATGTGTCAAACCCATGGTGTGGACATGCAGTGATGGTTTTCCATAAATCTCCCGACCTTGGTAAAATCTCTACCATCTGGCTGCAAAGGTGCCATTTGCCTTTTCAATTTATTAGTCTTATGATCTTGAAAAACTTCTTGAGGGTCGGCTTTGCTGACTCGGCCAATTTCTTATAGTTTCTAAGCCTCAGTGATTGGAGCCTGTCTCAGCCTTGTCCTTTAGAGTCGATGGAAATGCCTTTAGCTTCAACAAATCCATGTCCATCTTACCTTCCTTGAAGGTAGTGCAAACCTCCTCAAAATCACTATATGAGTGTATGGATTTTGCCATTTCCATACCCATGATATGTGGGGAGTAGGGGTACAAATAAGGCCTCATTGCTACATCTTGACCGGAGGAATGATCTGGGGGATGGAGACACTTAACTCTAGGAGGTGGATGTGATCCCTCATGGTTCTATATGCATTTGGATTCATAGGGGTTCTGGTTGACTTGTTACATTTCCTCAGTATGGGATCCATGACCATCGATTTTTACTTGGAAAGAAGAACTCACTAGCTAGATCGAGTTATTGTGCCCATCACATCGTCTACGATGTGTCTCTATCCTTTGTTGCATACCGCAGTTGTTACGATTAAAGAGAACAACAAAGAAGCGACGAAACTAACCTGAAAGATTAAAATTAATAAACAATAAAGCGGTGAATATGAAAAGCGGCCCGAAGCAGTGGATTGCGCAAAGTCAAACAAGCGCGGTTACGCATTGATTGCAAAGAGAGTAAAAAGGTTACCTTCACTTGTGATGTGGATACGTACTTTCTTCAACTTTCTGTAAGTAGTTTGGCTCCATCCCGACGGCGCCATTTGATTAGTGCCACGGTAAATTTGGCTGAATCAACAATATTTATATACTACTGAAGTTCCTCCCTCTTTGTAGTAGTCGAAGCTCTTTGTAGTATAGTGGTCCTAGGTCGAACACGGGGATGGGTTTTCATCACAGAAATGGTTTGCATAAGTGCACGGTAAAGGCTTTCTCGCTGGACTTCCCCAGATTGTGTTTCAAAGCGATTAGATGGAGTTTAAAGAAGCGATAATTGTAAAGCGAAATTTAAGTGTGAAAAGTTAACTTTGAAAAGAATTAGGTCTGACTTGGGGGCTGGGGCCAGGCAAATTTGTCTCGGGTTTTATCATCGCGTTGTAATGACGACTATAGTCCACTGGCATAGCAGGATCATGTTCCTTGGCAAACCTCACCCATGAAACAACTCCTATTTGGTCAATCCCGGTGTGTAGTTATGGCCCCTTTTAGTTTAAAACCACAACATTAAATTATCATTTCGGAGAGCTCGTAAAGACCATCTAAGAACAACAGTGCATCTCTCAAACCTTTGCATCCTAGCATGGAGTATTAGCGAAAATAATAAGCGAAATGTTACTTAACTTAATTTGGAAGAACACACTTTTTATGTAAATATTATGCTAAGGAGGCTCGTAAACCATCTAAAGACAGCGAGTCCTAAAGCATAGGTATTGGCCGGAAATCGATAACATCCCGTGTTATCACGACTAAGTTTGAGAATAAGAGCCATAAACCACTGCCGTAGCTTTTAATACAAAGAGAGACGACATGCATATGCCCCCACCGCGAGCCTTCAGCTTCCTTCCTCTTCAAGAAAGGAGGAAGCAGCAGGCTTATCTCATGAGGTTGTCATCACTCCCGAGAGGTGTGTTTGTGAAGTAAGGAGAGTGAAAAGAAAGAAGAAGAAGAGAGAGAGAGAAAATGGCAGCTTAAAAATAAAACAATTTATTTACAGCGATCAAAAGAAAATAACTTACAAATCACCAAAACATGTTCACCTTCTATCCTCCTCACTCTTTATTACGAAACATGAGGGTATTTATAAGAGCTCACTCAAGGTATGAAATTACCAAAAACGCCCTAATAACAAACTAAGTTATAGGACAATTGGGTAATAAACCAAGTTTGAAGGCGAGTTCGGCTAATTACGACATGTGAGGCACACTGGAAATTTCGCTCTGAGGAGAATTTAATAATTAAGCGGGTGGCAGAATGTTTAAGCGAATTTGGCAAAGTCACAGCGAATTTGGCAAGTGTTTAGCGAATTGGGCAAGGTGGAATTTAGTAGCTATTGAAGGAGATTTCGCTAAGCTAGCGAGAAGAGTGCCAGTGAGAGCCGAATTTCGCAAATGTTACAAGTTGGCTAAGCGAATTTACATAATTGTCTTGAGATTAGAAGCTGTTTTGACAGGTTCTGTGAGTCGCAGGTTGCGAATTGGTTGCGAAACGGATTCTCGAGAAGTCGCTAAGATGCTGGAAATTAGTTCTTGAACGGGTTCTGCGAAAATTTGTTTTGCTGTTCACATGCCTCTGTCACATCCTTCAAAGAAGCTGCGTCCTCATTTCCTCCACTTTTCCTTTGTTTTTCCATTGATTTTTGGGCTTGTTGATGGGTGCAGGCCCAAACACAACCTCATGATTGATCATTTGCATTGTGGATTTGAAGCCTAGAAGTGCATAATACCCACCACAAAACAACCAAAAACATGCTCCAAATGGCATAAGTGTTACTAAGGTAGCTATATGGAACGCTTCAATAGTGGGATATATGACATGATTAATGATCAAAAGTACTCAAAACACCTATCTAATATGAGATTTGAATTTGCCACTTTTGAGCCTGGAATCTACCCCCAGCAAAAACGTTGCTAGTCCTTGCGATCTAAAATAAGAATTGAGATGCATGTGGTGATTTTCCAAAGGTTGTGTTTCAAAAAAGGTTATTTGTGTAGTTATATACAAACTAACATTACTAGTGAACAATTGAAATCAACATTTGAAAACTATATCTGAGGCAAAATCCATAAGAGAACGATTTTAAGAACAACACTTGTTTCCATGATTTTTCAGCAGTTTCACTGTCCTAATGGTTCTTTGTATCTAGATTGAGTCAATAAGGCTCCTAAAAATTTGACTCCCTGACCTAGCATTGGCACGCAGCCTTAAAGCGTTGAACAATTAAAGATGAAATTTGATTACACTTCTCTTGCTTTCTCAATTATATTGTAGGATGCAATGCTTAAAAATCAGAGCTTCACCAAAGTCCACATATAGCAGGGGTCACCAGAAAGCGACTCCCAACCAATTAAGGTTAAGGGCATCAAGCCAAAAGGATCAAAAGACCACTAACTCTAAAGGCTTCACCACAGGACTTATTGACCAGAAAATCAAGCTTTTACAGTCCTTCTAAAATTCCTACCTATCCACCTTGCCTTGAACCACCAAAAATCGACTCAACGGTATTGAAGGCTTAGGGCATCGGGTTTCAGGCTTTAGCGCCACCCCTCGGACAGTGCTCGGGTTTCAAAGCAAAACTTGCTTGATTTTATTCTTCTTTTTCTTCTTTTAATTTTCTTTTCTTTCTTTTTGGAAGACAGCTGATCTTCAATTGATGAGTAACTCAAGCAGGATTCACAGGTTGTCAACACTCTTTAAGGCCGGTTTGCAAGTGGAAGGAGGCATACAAATTTACAACCTATTATGAAACAATCTGAAGTGCGGTGTGTGAAATAGCATAAAGGGAAATTTCAAGTTAGAACATCACTGGAGCATTATTGAACACAAATTGTTTCAACGTAGATTTGTTCTAGCATATGGGTGACAAATATGATGGATTCGATTATCCCGATTTAAAAAGCCCGATTCAATTGTTCAGTTTGGAAGCTTGATTCAATTGTTCAATTTGAAAGCAATTTAATTATGTAGTTTGAAGAAAAAACATACTTACTTTACATAGGGGACCACCTGATAAACACAATATCTGGTGAATATATATATATAATCGAGTAGCTTGCCATTATAGCGAAAATGGCTTAATACATACATAACAGGCTACAAAAACATATCAACGCCTACTTGGCTAATACAAAAAATCATAATCAAAATTAGTAGGCGTTGATAAGGCTGAAACTATACATAAATCAAGAGACCTAACCACCTCCTTCTTTGTGGTGGTGGTGGTGAAAGCTCTTCTTGTTGCTACGGGGTCTCCAATGAGAGTGGCATCGGGTGGCGAGATTTCCTCTCTCGGGGTAGGATCATGAGGAAGACCCGAGGTGGGTCATGATGCGATGAAGCATGGAATGGCGCTAAGTGGCCTCGGCTCGAGCGATCTACTGGAAAAAGATTCATGTCTTTGCATCTTCGAAATTTGCACAGTGTTTGCTAGTCGCGGATCGCATCCATCCTCCAGCCATACTCCCTCGAGGCTAACATGTGTATACTCAGGGTGGTGGTGTGCTGAATATGAGGCAGAGTATCTGGCCAGGGGCTGCGGTGAAAGTAGTGGGTGGAGGAGGAGATGGAGGAGCGATGAAATAGGAGTGGGAGGCCTGCGTACCCTCTCGGGCTCGGAGCAGGCATATCATGCATGGTGGTCATCGGCCTCACGATCCGGTGCCTCACCTCACGAGTCTCATTTGGCGTATATGGAAATGGACGGGCATGGATATAACTTAGGTCAGCTGCTACTACATGTAGGCATCGTCTCGCATCTCTATCCCGGGCTCTCTGGGAAATCCCATACGCTCAGAACATGGAAAACCTCGGTATAGAGAGTGTTGTGTGTCTCTGCGTCTTGAGGTCTCTCCCATGGACATACTCCTCAGCGTAAGAGCGAGAAGTCATCACCCATTTCGGATGGAATTTCAGCAGGAAATTGCTAGAGATCCGTCTGATGCCTCCGAGGATAGATTCCCTCCTGCGCATAATCTTTGCGAGAGGGCGAATGCGCAGCAGATAAGTCGATGATCGGCATATGAGGCGGGGCTGATAAAATTTGAGACCGGTTGTAGCATCACGCGGTCTCGAACCATCGCTACAGGCGGCGGAGGGTGGAGCCAAATCTCTGTAACCCCTCGGCATTGTTCTTGGCAGTGGTATCTGCAATCCTCAAAGGCTGAGAAATAACCGCTGGTGGTGCACAGTGGTCATCATCTGACCAGTTTATCCCGGTGGACCATACGCATCGAGGGAGGTCATGGAGTGGTAGAGCTAGCGGGACCAGCTCTCGAATTGTCGCGTCTCGGAGTCATAAATGGGAGAGCGAATACCTCGATCAATCTCATCGACTCACGGTATCGGGGTCGACCATCAATCCGGGAGCGTCATGGTCACGACTCTGTGATAGTCATTTGTAGCAGCTCGGCATTCCCCAGGAATGGGGTGTCCACCGAACATGGGCCTCCCGATCAGCGGCGGTGGCCCGGTATGGTGAAGGTGTCGTCTCGAATTCTTCATTGCGGCTTTGGTGATGGTGGCGGTCTAGAAGATGATGACTGGCCCGGGCGAGTGCGGGCGGCTTGGAAGCGGGGGCCCTCCCACAGCTCTCCTCGAGTCTGCGGGGATGGGCGAGATTTGATCCGGTGTGCAGTAGCGTTTGAATCCCGGCTCATTAGTGCGGCCTCGGGACGAATGATAACTCCCAGTGCAGTCGCGAGTCTCTTTGAAATGCTGAAATCCTTTGCTGAGCCCCTCTTGCTCGGGTGTCTTCAATCTCAGGCGATCTGAGGACCCACCCTCGTACGGACCTGTGATATCTAAAATAAGCCCTTTGGAAAGGGGTGGACTCCCTTGCCCTGAGATATGCAGTGACTGTGTCTTGACGAAGCTCCACGAACACAGCTGAATCCCCTGAGACAAGCTATCCAAACCGGGGCTCATTGGTGAGGCCAGAAATGGACCTGGGCGATAGCAGGGGCTGAAATATGATCGGAACAAGCGATGCGAGGCTCTACAAGGCGAGCCAGGAGCACGAAGTGTGAGGCTCGGGTCCTGGGCGGTGACTGAATGGGGCAGGTACGTGTGGTGGGGGCTCGGGAGAGGCCCGAAGGCCACGGCTCGAATTTGAAGCTTCTGATGCATTGGGTGCGAGGGTGCGGCGGCGATGTGAAGCTGACTCGATGGCCGTGGCGGCGATCAGCAGGATGCGAGGGCGGCGTGGGCAACCTAAAGACTCGGCGCGGCGGTGAGATGCGGGCACGGCGCTCACGGGAATATCAGGGCACGGGAAATTTGAATGTGGGTTAATGATTTGGCTAATCCTCCTGCTTGCCATTCGGCCCCAGCGGCCGAATAGTCCATTGTGTGCCTTTTAAGCTACACTACTGATTCAGCTCGAGATAGGTCAACTAAAATTCTGAAAAAATTAAATTTACTAATATTCAATAGCAAACTATAACTAAAAAGAATTATTATTATTAAATTTACTATAA
Source organism: Tetrastigma voinierianum (assembly GCA_016808115.1). Lineage (NCBI taxonomy): Eukaryota > Viridiplantae > Streptophyta > Magnoliopsida > Vitales > Vitaceae > Tetrastigma > Tetrastigma voinierianum. The sequence goes on along the minus strand of JAEQBH010004904.1, from coordinate 762,181 downwards.
TACTATGATTAGTATTTGAAACATACTATTTTCATATACAAAACTTTAAATTATATTGAAAGGAAAAATTGCTAAGTTAACAATTTTTTGAAAAATTATTAAGACTAACATATAATTAGCCAATATAAGACAAAAATTAAAATTTGTGAACTGTCCAGGTTTGAAAACAGGAACCGGTTCAAGTTAAAGAAGGCAATATAAGGGGTCAAGGAGAATGATCTCCCTCTCGGCCCATGCGATGGCACAGGTGGCTCCATGATGTTGGGTGCCCAATTGTTGATCAGTTCCTCAGTGATGGCTGTTGAATTGAGCAATTGGCTTTCGACCCTGGTATTGTAGCAAGACCGGAATTCTTCTTCATCTCAGGGTGATCCTCGCCCCTTGCATTTCACGGACAACATACATGTTTTCTTGCACATTGATCATTTGAAACAATTTCATCGGAAATTTTGATTTTGATTTCTAGCGGCTCATAATTTGTTGTTCAAATGAAAGATATTCCAACTCCATGGTCATGTTACCAAAAGTTAATTGCATGACTCCACCAGCATTAACTAGTGATGGTGCATTGGCGGTGGCAGAAAATGGTCTTCCTAAGATGATTGGCACATGATTGGAGTTCCGCAATTGGTTAGATGGCAAGTATAAATCTACTGGGCCAAGTAAGATTTGTCTATCTTAACAGGACATCCTCAACTATCCCCTTGAGGATTTTCAACGATCTGTCGACTGATGAGGTGTGATTGGTAGGTTAAAGCTCACTAAACTGTTGCATGTATCTTTTGAAAATGGCATAAGATTCTGCGGCTCCCTGATCTAGTGATGCCGCTATTTTGTACAATTCCCACCAATATTGGTGAAATTGTGGGAGATCCGGGATCTTTGTATTTGGCTGAGGGTATTTGCTTTGGATTATGGCAGCGTGACATATTCGAGTGAGAAATGCTTTCTTCTCAATGCCTAATCCTTTTGATTATTTGCAAGAATCTTTGAATTTTGCATAGCGAGAGGACTTGTTTGATTAAGGTCAGTAAGGTATGTTAACCTTAAGCACCTTAAAACCTCGAAATACCTTGTTGAGATGTTCTTCTTACCTCTAAGTGCTTGTGGAAATGGAGGTGGTATACGGTATTTCATTGAATCTTCCTCCTAGGAGGATATGCTCGAGTTTCAATTCTTCTCCTTGCCTAGGTTCTTGACGAGTTTTTGGCATAGGGTGATCAAACTCACCCACTTCTCGGGGTGATTACTGCAACCTCATCCGTGCCAGAATTGTTAGATGATCCTACCTCATGAATTCCTTTAGGATTTGGGCGCTGATGGAAACCTCCCTTTCTCTTGTCCCTCAGCAACTTGTTAATGTTTGTAATTGAATGCATGGGTTAACATCAAAATTTTTATTCAATGTGTTCTCTCGATGTCAATTCTTGCACGGTGCACATTAATTCCTTTTGTTCCTCAACAAGTTGCCCCTACCTTACTCAAATTCAATATAGCTTGTTCTCTTGGAGAAGAGGTGTTGGTTGTTGTATTTGTCGAGGAACAAGCGGGTTGCTGCACAGGGAGTCGCTAGCGAGGGGTTGGGTCTCCCATGCTAGATGGGGATTCCTCAGGTGGGTGTAGGTATTACCATATGGAGCATTGGATTGTTGTGAAGCATGTGTCCTACGAGTGTTTGCACATTCTGACATCAAATCCTTCCTTTGCTGGAAGCCAAAGCTGGGACATTGTGCATTTGGGTGTCTTCAGGGATTGGAAATTGTGCGAGGATTAGGTTGTCTTGATGTTGTCGATCCAGCGCATGCACTGTTAGATGTTTGCATAAAACAATCCACTTTCCTAGGCCCCAGGGTTGAAATCCTGGCCCTCATCTCTATTTCTTCGAGCCGTGCATACATCCCTACGGTTTGGTTGGTAGGTGGTCTCTCATCCTATCAGTTTCTCTGGGTTTAGCTCATCCTTCCCTTAGAAGTTCAACCAAACAATTTAAAAATCCATGGCTTCATCGGGATGTTTGTAAAAGTCTCCCACATGGTTTCTAAAAGTTTTGCCTCATGGCGGAGACATACCCATAGAAGTGGTTCACCCATAACATCCATGTCAAACCATGGTGTGGACATGCCTTGATGGTTTCCATAAATCTCTCCCAACTTGATGATCTCTCACAAATACAGGCTGCAAAGGTATAAATTTGCCTTTTCAATTTATTAGTCTTATGAGTCTTGCGAAAAAACTTCTTGAGATTGACTTGCGGCTCGTGATTTCTTATGGTTCTAGGCCTCGATAGTTGAGCCATATCTTAACCTTGTCCTTTAGAGTCCGTGGAAATGCGCTGGCTTCAGCAAATCCATGTCCATCATGCAACTTCCTTGAAGGTAGTGCAAACCTCCTCAAAATCCCTTATATGGTGTATGGATTTTCATTTTCCATACAAATGTGGGAGTAGAGTGCAAAATAAAAGACTCAACTGCTTTACATCTTGGCTGGGAGGAATGATACGGGGATGGGGCACTAACTCTAGGAGGGTGGATGTGATCCCTCATGGTTCTATATGCATTTTTGGTTCATGGGATTTCTGGTTGACTTTGTTGTTCCTCGGGTATGGAGATCTCCACTCCGAGTATGGTTTTTGCTTGACTTCACTAGCTAGGTCAGAAGTTGTGTACTTATCTATCACGTCTACGATGTGTCTCTATTCCACTGTTGCACTTCTGCAGTTGTTTTACGATTAAGAGACAAAACAATGAAACAACTGCGAAAGATTAAAATTAACTGTATGGTAAAAATAAGTTGAATGAGCTTGGCTTGAAAGCAGGTGCGATTCTTGCAAAGTGAAAACAAGCGGCGGTTCACAGTGAGATTGCAAAAAGAGATAAAGGATGCCTTCACTTGTGATATGTGGATCACGAAGTACTCTTCAACCACCATAAGTAGTTTGGCACCATCCGGCTTGGCTTTGGCATCACGTTGATTAAATTTTGGTAGGAATTTATTTGAATCAACAATATTTATATACCTAAGTTCCTCCCTACTGCTTGAAACTGTTGAAACTCTTTATCAAGCCTTAGTGGTCTAGGGTCGAACAGGGGATGGGTTTCATCCCCAGAAATGGTTTGCATGTGGTGCCACGAAGGTAAGGCTTTCTACTTGGACTTTGGAATTGTGTTTTAGCAATTAGATAGGTTTAAAAAGCGATAGTGTAAAAGCTTGAAATTTAAGTGAAAAGTTAACTTTGAAGAATTAGGTCTGACTTAGCAGGTGCGAGGCATGAGTGTCCTGGTTTTGTCTGCAAGCGTTATGACAAGCAAGCCTATAGTCCTGGCATAGCGGGATCTATGTTTAACTAGCAAACCTCACCCGTGAAACATAACTCTATTTGAGTCAATCTGGGGTATTATGTAGTTATGGCCCCTTGCAAGTTTAAAACCTAACATTAAATTATCATTTTCGGAGAGGCTCGTAAAGACCATCTAAGAAACCTTGATTGCATCTCTCACCAGAGCAACGCATCTAAAGCATGGAAGTGATGCTTTGAGAAATAACCCGCGAGGAAGGAATGTTACTTAACCTTAATTTGAAGAACCCAACATGTAAATGTATCTCGGAGGCTCGTAAAAACCATCCTAAAGAACAACAGGTCAGCATGAGTATTGGCGAATCAATAACATCCGTGTTATGCGACTAAGTTTTGAGAATAATAAGAGCCATAAATACACTTGCAGTAGCTTTTAATACAAGAGGACAACATGCATATGCCCCACCACAGCTGAAAACTTACTTCCTCTTCGAAGAAGGAGAGCAGCGAAGCATCTCTTGAGTTGTCATCCTCCAAGGGGTGTGTTTGGCGTAGGAAAGTGAAAGAAAGAGAAAGAAGAAGAGAGAAAATAGAAACAAAGCTTAAAAATAAAACAATTTATTTACAAGCGAGTAAAAGAAAATAACACAAATCACGAAACTTGTATTCACCTTCTATCCTCCCTCCCTCTTTATTACACAGAAACATGAGGTGTTATAGGCCTCCTCAAGGTGTAAGAAATTACCAAAAACCACAATAACTGGAAGTAAGTTATAGGACAATTGGGTAATAAACCAAGTTTGAAGGCGGTTCGGCATTAATTACACGACATGGCGAGGCACCTGTAAGAATTCCGCTCAGGGAGAATTTAGCTAATTCGCGAATTTGGCAAGTGTTCGCGAATTTACAGCAGGTGGCAGAATTTGGCAAGTGTTTGCGCGGGTGGCAAGGTTGGAATTTGGCCCAGCTAAGCGAAAGTTAGCTAATTTGCGGGTGTCGGTGAAGGAAGCGAATTTCGCAAATGCCTGGTGCAAGTTGGCTAGCCAGATTTGTAATTTGTCTTGGTGCGAGAACTATTTGCGAATGGTTCTGAAATTAGCTGGATTGCGAATTGGTTGTGACAGGGATTCGCGAGAAATTAGCTAAGGTACGAGTGGTGCTGAGGAAACGAGGTTGCGAAAATTTACATTTTCTTTATTTACGCATGCCTCGTCTGTCTTCAAAAGCTGCATCTCATTTCCTCCACTTTTCCTGTTTTCCATTGATTTTGGGCTTGTTGATGGTAGGGATGGCTTCAACCTCATGATTGTGATCATTTGGCTGTGGTTGAAGCACAGAAGTGCATAAATACCTACAAAGCTGACCAAAAACATGCTCAAATGGCATAAGTGTTACTAAAAGATGCTGTGAACGCTTCAATTGGATATATGACATGATTGATCAAAAGAAATTACTCAAACCTATCTAATATAGGGTTTCAAAAATTACAGCACGAGAGCCTGAATCCGAGGGACTTTGCCCAGATTTTGTGAAAATATGGATCCACATAAATGGGACAACTTGAGTGTGACGAGTATCAGGTCACACACGAAATCCACGGGAATTCCACTGGGTTGATTGGTTGTCAAGCTGGACCCCGGGTTTTGGGGGTGTCACGGGGGCTCTACCCCAAACTCAACCTATAAAATGTCTGATAACATGACCCATGGGGCCCGGTATACAATACCAATGTCTCATCGGGTCCATTTATCCTTATTCATACAAAACATGCAAGGCTATTTTAAAAACAATTCATATGAGTTCAATTACAACTCTCTTACATAAAAGTACATGCCAAAACTAGTTTGCTTTAAATTTTTTACAAAAGGGTTCATCAAAGCCATAGTCGGCTTTCTTCATCCTTATGACCGGAATGAGAGTTGTCAGCATTGATATATCTGCACTGAGGAAGTGTTTTCCCATATAGGAGTGAGCCACACCCAGTGGAGTAATTCCTACGAGGTTACTCCCCACCTAAGTCATGGAAACGATGTTCACATTCGACAATTCATATTCACATCAACATTCAGTAAGAATGTTGAATTCTAGAAGTTAGATTCATGTCATGCTATGAAATAGAGATTAAACTCACTTTGTGCATTATACTCAGGAGTCTTCACGTAACTCCCACCACACAATGCAATGCCAATGTGTAATAAAATCAAATATTTGATGAATTATAATGTGATGCTTTGAAATAAAACTCATGTGTTTATAAACTAAAAACTTGTTAGACGGCCACACCTCGAATGATCATTTCATAAAGCAGAAAACATGTGTCTTTATGGGTGATTTTGGAATCACATGTGGAAACATGACTATCTGCGCTTTTGGACTTTCATCGTCGGAGTGTATGAACGGTAACTTTGGTCTTTTTTTCACCTCGAGGGAGTGTCTAGCCTTCTTTGCTATACCCAGGCACAAATTTTTCAAAAATGTTATGCGGTCGTGCGACTTTGTTGAACTTGTTCAATAGATGCCCAGATCCACTTATCAATGCTAAATGTGGTATTTGATTCCAACATGCACTTTTGAGAATCGATGTCCGTGCATATACGTGTAATGTACCATCCTGTTAATGTCATGTCGCTCACATATGTAATGAATGTCATAGAAAACTTAAATCACACATTTCATCATGTATCATGGGCCAAATCACTATCATATGCATATAATCTCCAAATGAACACTCATCTAATATCGTATATTAATAATACACATGTATCAACATTGATCCTAACAACAACAACCAAGTATGTCACACATAAATAAACCTTAATGCATAATCCTCTAGGCCAAACGTAACATATAATATTCCCTACCTTGACCCACATTATAGCCCTAAGGGCCATGCAAAGCGCATTCCCGAATAGCCCTTTAAACGGGTCATAAAGCTGTCCCCGAGGCTAGCCCCTTAAACGGACCATAAAAGCGTCTAAACGACCCCCTTAAATAGGCCGTAAAACTACTAGCTACTAAAAGCCTTCAAGCAGCCATAAATAGTCCAGCTTGACCCCTTAAACGGCTCCCAAACAACCTTAAACAAACCTTAAAAGCGGCTCTAAATAGCCCCCTTAAACGAGCCATAAAAAGCCTAGTGCCATAAAAGAGGCCCAACGGCCCTTAAACAACTCTAAACAACCCCTTCACAAATCATGCCAAACTGATTTCCAAACAACCTAAACGGGCCATAAACGAGACAGCAAAATTGTACTAAACATTTATAAATAGACATAAATAGCCCCAGCGGCCATAAAACGGCCCATAAAATAAGCCCATCACGACAACTCTGCAAATCAGCCTAAAGGTAGAAATGCAAACCAAAATGAGGCTCCCACTCTTGGGGTGTAGTAGAAAGGTAGGTATCATAAGAACACCCCTAAACCCAAAACCTTTTATTTCCCCAAATATCCTCATTTGGATCTTCGGTGAAATCCTAGTTCTAACAGTAGCGTACAGGTGGCCTAATTAGGAGATGAGTTTTGAAATTCTTGGCTTTCGACCAGATTTCGAGACGGAACTCAGAGGATCACGAAAAGACTTTCCAGTTCCTCATTCTCTCCTTCTTTATCTCCCACTCTCAAACTAGAAAAATCCGGATCTTTTGTCCCGAAACAACCTAATTTTTGCTTTACATCTTTAATCTTAAAGACTTGTAGCCACATCGCGCTACGTGTTTCACCACTTGTTAAAGTTCACTTTTTGCTTACTGGCTGTTAATGTCGTCTTAGTTTAAGGTTCAGAATTATTTATATGAGTTTATTTAAAAATTTATTTTCTAACTTTCAAATTTTCAAAAATTTCATTTTGGAATCATGGAGACGCTCGTGGCTCAGAAAAATCACGAAAGATCCAACTTTCTCGGGTCAAGAATGAGAGTCGCTATTGTAACTATATTTCCATTTGGAAAAATCAACGATGAGGTCCGTTTTTTCATCTAAGATGTAGAAAATTGCGGGTTTTACAACAGTATCGTAGTGGCAATTCTGGGTTTGCCTGCTTCATTTCGGAAAAAGTTCAAATTTACGGGTTTACACCTAGGTCATATTTCTACCCACGTGGGGGGAGAAATGTGATTGATAGTGAAGAGGAGGGCTGGTACGCTGTATTGGATGATACGACGGCGTTGATTTGGGTTCAGGTGGAAGGAGGCATTGGTGTGAGGCGTGTTTGAGTTCCCAAGTGAAGTAGGATGACATTTAGGTAACCACCGTAAAATTTTTTCCTTTCTCGCGGCCATATTAATAATAAGGTTGTAGTTTTGATTTATTGATGGTGGGGTGTACTAGCTGTGCTTTATATTTGCTTTGTTAGTTTGAGACTAAAATTACAAACAGCAGCTTTCCTAAACCATATAATTTGCAGTGGTTGAATGAAAGTGGAGAAGTGAGGGTGAAAAAGCAAGTTCTTGTGTCATTTTCAATTGGGAAGTATCATGATGAGGTTCTTTATGATGTAGTCCCTATGTATGTTTCTCACATCTTATTGGACATGCCTTGGCAATTTGATAGGAAACCCGACCATGATGGTTTTCAAGAATTAGTTTTAATTTCATGAGAACCAAGAAGATTCAAGCGGGTTAAAACAAGAGTGTGATTAAGATTGAAAAGAAAAAAGAAAAGAAAAGAAAAGAGGAAGCAAAATAAGAAGAGGAAAAAAAATGAGAAGCAGAATTAGAGAGAGTGGGAAAAGAAAAAGAAAGTGAAAGAAAAAATGATTGGAAAGTGAACAAAGAAAAAGGAGATGAGACAAAAAAGGCTTCTATGTAAAAAGAGTGAGATAAAGTGTTTTTATACTAACAACGACTCATGTTTGCTTTTTTGTACAAAGAGGCACTTTGAACATTAACAAACTTGATTACACTTTGTTTAGTGTCTTTTTCTTCACTTTTGTTACAAGGATAGAGGATATATTACAGATCGTGTGCTTAATGGTTTGCCACCCTTCAGGAGCATTGAGCATCAAAATGAGCTTCAGATACAGGGCTATATTTAATTCTAATGACCTACGTGTCAGGACTAATCCCAGGAGACGAGGCTTGACGAGGAAAGTGGGAGGAATTGATGGCAAAAGGCTATGTGAGAGAGAGCCTTAGTCCATGTGCTATACTCATACTACTTGTACCAAAAAAGGATGGTTCATGGAAGATGTGTATTGATTGTCATGCCATCAACAACATTACGGTAAAATATTGTCATCCTATTCCTAGGTTATATGATCTACTTGATGAGCAACATGGACCTTGTCTGTTTTCAAAAGGAGATGAATGGAAAACTACTTTCAAAACTAAATATGGATTATACGAAGATGGTTTAGTAATGTCATTTGGCTTAACTAATGCACATAGTACATTCATGAGATTAAATGAATCATGTTTCTTGAGCTTTCCTTGGAAAATTTGTTATTTCATTTATTTAATGCCATTTGGCTTAACTAATGCACCTAGTACATTCATGAGATTGATGAATCATGTTTTACTGACACCTTGGAAAATTTTTTTGTTATCTATTTACAGTGGCATTTTACGATATATAGAAAAGTATGGAAGAACATGATGACCATTTAAAATATGTTCTTGAGGTTTAAGGAAAGAAAAACTATTGGAAACTTTAAAAATTGTTCTTTTGCTTGAGTAAAGTTTTTAGGATATATTTGTTGGTGCGAAATGGGATTGAAGTGGATGAGGAAAAACTAAAGGCAATCAATGAATGGCTAACACCAAAGACCATATCCAAGGTAAGAAGTTTTCATGGAGTAGCTAGTTTTTATCTTTGTTTCATTAAAGACTTTAGCACAATAGCCGCACCACTCACTGAAGTAATAAAGAAAACCGTTGGTTTTAAATGGCGAGTAGAACAAGATGATGCATTTCAATTGCTTAAAGACAAATTGTGTACTGCTCCTATGCTTTCTTTGCCAATTTTTTCAAAAACTTTTGAAATTGAGTGTGTTGCTTTGAGAATAGGTATTGGTGTTATTTTGATATAGGAAAAGAAGCTAATTGCATACTTTAGTGAAAAGTTCAATGGTGCCGCCTTGAAGTATCCAACCTATGTGAAGGAGCTTTATGCTTTGGTGAGGGCTTTACAAACATGGCAACATTACCTTTGGCCGAAGGAGTTTGTCATCCACATGGATCATGAGTCCTTGAAACACTTGAAGAGACAAGTGAAATTGAACAAACACCAAGCCATGTGGATTGAATTTATTAAAATTTTCCCTTTGTCTTTCAATATAAAAAAGGTAAGGACAACATAGTGACTGATGCTTTGTCCCGAAGATACACGCTTCTCTCTATCCTTGAGGAAAAGATGCTTAGTTTTGAGTATGTGAAGAGTTTGTACGATAATGATAATGACTTTGAAACTATTTATGGAGCTTGTGAAAAATCTGCATTTGGGAAATTTTATAGACATCTGGGTATTTGTTTAAAGAGAACAAAATTTGTGTACCCAATAGTTCTATGAGGGAGTTTCTTGTTCGTGAAGGCATAATTGGGGGCTTAATGGACATATTTGGTGTTGAAAACACTTGACACTTTACTTCAAACATTTCTTTTGGCAAAAAATGAGAAGAAAGTGTTTGGAAAGAATATGTTCTGGTACCTAACATGTAGGAAAGCCAAAATAGGGTTTACCTCATGGGTTTATCTTCTCCTCTCACCACTATTTAAACCCTTTACCTTGAGTGACATCATTCCCTAGCGGACTTTATTCTAGTTTGCCTAGATCCAAGAGGAGTTGAGATTCTATCTTCATTTGTTGTAGATAGGTTTTTAAAGCCATTTTTGTTTAATTTGCTTGTCATAAAATCGATGATCTGACTAATGTGGTTGATTTGTCTTTTTAAAGAAATTGTCCTCTTGCATGGTGTCCTTAGAGCATTGTTTTCTGATCAAGATACTAAGTTCTTAAGCTACTTGGAAAGTTTTGTGGGGAAAATTAGGAGCTAAAGCTTTTAGTTTCAACGATCTCATATAAACTAATGGAATGATTAAGAGTAGTCAATAGGACTTTGTCTACTTTTGAGACGATAATTGAAAAGAATCATAAAGTTAAGGTGAAACTTTTGTGTTCATTGAATTTGCTTTATAATAGGAGTGTTCGTTCACGACTAACATGTCTCCTTTTGAAATTGTTTATGGTTTTAATCCTTAACTCCATTAGATTTGTTTGCCGCCTGGTGGTGAAAGGAAAGTTTAGATGGACATCAGCGAAGATGGTGAAGAAGCTCCATGAGATTGTTCGTGACAATGAGCATTATGCAACAAAAGCTAACAAAGGGCGTCGAACGGTTGTCTTCCAACTAGGAGAGTGGGTTTGGAGCACATTTAAGAAAGGAAAGATTTCCATCTCATAGGCATTATAAGCTAAATCCATGAGAAGATGGTCTATTTCAAGTATTGGAGCGCATGTTGTGATACTTCTGAAATGAACCTTCAGTGGTCTGATATTGAGTGCTTACCTTGATGTTTATGATCTTTCTCATTTTGAAATGGTTTCCAGTTCAAGGCGAATCTTTAAGAATTATTGATCCGATGGCTTCAGCAATGGCGAGGCTTATGTTAGTGATCGATACGGGTATATCTTCGAGGCCTTATCAGTTGATTTATCCCTCGAAGATTCAAATATTTTTTCGTTTAAAATTGTAGCCAGTAGGTAAAAGCCCAATTATAATTGATAATTAATCTGATAAGAAGAATCGAGAGACATTTGGCGATTAAGCTCTTCCTTAAACGAGGAAGAGTGATTTTTAGTAGTGTTGACCTAAAATCACCCATCTACATATCTTTAGTAATAGTGGATTTATCCCACATAGATCTAAGATTTATATTTTTTTCATGATTTCGTCGTCTTATTGAGACGGTTTGCGTTGTCGTCTTGGTATGACATTTTATTTGTGTGTAGATGATTCAAATGGAAAAAACATATTTGATCAGACAGAAACAACAAATCAAATTATGGTCATCAGTATGTTTAAAAAATGGAGTCAAAGTATTCTAGTGTAATTATTAAAACTGTAAGCTTTAAGCTGATCTGTTATGTTATTAAATTAGGTATTGTTTCATCATCTATGTTTTTAACGAATTGGTGTATTTTTTCCTATCAATGTACTAATTTGAATCAATAAACAAGAGAATAAAAAAGAAGGAATGAAAAATAAGGTGGGTTGAAGATGAGTCATTTCATACATGCAATAGATAATACCAAATTTTCTCATACCCACATTTGTCCGACTCATGTTGAAATTTTTAAATTTGTTTTAATACTTTCTAATTATATTAAAATGGCCATTTTAATAATTAAATATTATAATTTTTATATTTTATTGAAATATATTACAACTTTACAGCTATTACTATTATGTTAAATATATAACCTTCAATTAAAATTAAATTCAAATTAATCTTATAGCATGAAAAAAAAATCTGTCCAATTTCCATCCATAGAAAAAAAAAACATGTAAAAATTGAAAAATGTAAGTTTTATAGGCAAAAGATGACAGTATTTCTTTAAGATTAAAAAAACACTTATTATGTCTTTTTTTAAAAAGAAAAATAATTTATAAAATATATATTTTACATCATTCTATTAATGGAACTCATGGAGTAGGGTTTATCAACATTACTTTACATATGGAGAAACGAATGGATATGGAGTAATGGTGGGTCCCTCATTTGTCTATATTAGGATAACAAGTAAGTGAATGGGTAGGCATAGAATGAATGGTGGCATACTTTATAATATCATATGGAATACACTTTAATACTTTATATTATAACAACTTTTATTTATTTACAACACCACTTTTTAATTAATATCATATGTTTATTCAATTGGTTGCCCAATGAAAACGTGGTTCAATTCTAAACAAAACTCTCTTTCTGTACAAGGAATTCATTCTCCATCAACAATGTCTTTCTTTTTTCGATGAAAGAAAAAAAAACGAGACATTGAATAACCTTAAATTTGTGAATTTTAAAGCTTATTTAGTTTTATTTTTAAAGTGAAATACGGATAATAGTTTTTAAATAGAGCACCATTTTGGTATTTTGAAAGCGTATTGTTATGCAGATTTAATATTTTTGTGTCCTTTGTGTTTTTTAGAGTAAAAAAGAACAAGCATGTTCTTTGTTTTCCATTATTCTTCTTGTTTTGAGAACATAAAACGGTTTTGAAAATAGTAAACTTTGAGCTTGTTATATAGACCACGGCGTATTTTTTCTTTATTACGTGTTTTACTTAAAAGTGAGACTTGTTTTTATATTTTGAAAATGGTTTAGATCGCCCACTTATTTTGTTTATTTTTAAAAGGGGAAAAAATGAAATAAAAACCACTAAATGTGACGTAATGGAAAAAGTGCAAGGAAAAACCAAGTCTAGGTCCGGGGTTAGGTTTTTATCGGGAATGTGCGATGACAATTTGTAACACTGCCCTTCTAAGCCTAAAGTTTGGTCTCTACTAAACAAATTAAGTAAAATATAGTTTTTGACTAATCAACTAATGGATCCTGAGAACATATAACAACAATAATAATAGAGTGCATCAAGCATATAATAAATAATTAAATGAGTAAATGAACAAGCGAAGTTGAAGGGAAAGACTATGTACATTTGTAGTGAACCAAGAACGTTGACAATTGAAATCATGTTAGTTCAATAACAAATATAAGATGTTTCAAAATTAGATTAGGAAATGAGTTATAAATCAAGTACCAAATTGTTTGTCAAATGTATACATGGGATGTTAGGCTCTTACCTAAGGTCCGTTTATTTGGTACACAAGTAAAATCCACAAAATTCAATTTATTTGGAATTGTAGAATTTAGCCGTATTCTTTTGCAATTTTGAAAATTAGGTTGAAAAAGGAGATCTTGAAAAAAATAAAAATAAAAATTTGGGATCTTGGAAAATGAAATTTTGCTTCGAAAAAAAGGAGAGGAGGTTTGAAATTTAAATACTTAAAAAAAGGAGATTTGATTTGGGAAATCTAAAAATAGTGAATTTGAAATTTGACTTTGACTCATTTGGAGAGAGTAAATTTTGATATTTATAGAAATTTGATTTTTGAAATTTGAAGAAAAGATTTGTTGATCCGAAATTTTGAGAATTTTTTTTTTAAGTAATTCACTAGACAAAAAGTCAAATAAGAAATATAAAAGTTAATTTTAGAAAAAAAAGAAAAAAAGAAAAGAAAGCATGAGGAGATTTTGGTGAGGTGAGTAGCTTGCTTTCTCCCCCGACCTTAAGATCCAGTGTTCAAAATTTAGGGTGGGAATATAATGTAATAGAGATCAAGATGTGGACCAAGCTAATCAAGTTGATGAAACCAAATATTCACAAGATCATTTGCACAAAATTGGAGGTCTAATGACTCGAGCAAGGACAAAAAGAATGAAGGAAGCTTTACAAGGTTTGATCTTACAAGTCTGCGAAGACAAAGATGTTGCATTAGAAGATTCTTGAAACAATTTGAGTTCTTTTAATGATTTATTTTGGAAATTTTTATTCATTCTAATTGACCACATTAGTTTTAGGGTTTTATAAAATCAGAGCTTATCAAGAGAATAATCAACCTATTGTCGCCTCAAATTAGGGTTTATAAGGACTTAGTTTTCATTTGGTTCTAATCAGATCTCCAAAAACTATTTTTGGTATTGAGAGCGATTCTCTTCCATTAATTCAAGGGTTCCTATGGTTGGTCGTCTAGAGGGTCCTTATTAATTGGTATCAAAGCTAGTGGTGCTAAAAATAAGTTTTGTTTCTATATCTTTTGTTTGTTTGTTTTTTTTTATTAAAAAAAAATCATTCTTGAGGGTTCTATTTTTAAACAGTTGTAACTTATTTTCTAAGTATCGAAATGACTTGTATAGCATATCAAATTGAAGCCCTTTTCAATCCCCACGAATTTGGATAATTAATCTTGAGTCATACCACTACAGATCCTTATATAATAATTTTTTTGGAAAAACTATTTGAATGGCATTCATTGCAAGAAATGAATGACATTCATTATGGTGGAAGTTTGAGAGGCCTTAACGGTTGTCTTAGAAGTCTGAGAGGCTCCCAACGTTTGAATACCATAGGTCTTTGTTCTTCTATTTTTGAGAGGCTTCGCTCCTATGAATCCATTTTCCCTCATTCTTAGTCTGTGTGTGTCAAGGTTGAAGATCAAGCGAGTTTGTGTCTGAGTGTTGTCGGTGATAGGTTCAAACCACGATCTCGATTTAGCCAGTAGTATCAAGGTGTTGTGGTGCTGCTTATATGACGTTTTATCCTAGGATATAGACGTGGATATGATAATCTCAAAACACCAAAGGAGATGACAAATATGTTTTGAAGAGATTGTGACCCCTCATAAGACTCGGCTTCTTCTAACGTGTTCTTCATCTTTCCCTTGGTCATTCACGGTTCTTTGAGTTGCAAGTTTATGTTTAACCTATTGTTACAATCTTTGAACCACACCGAAAATCCCATAACCGAAAGCACCAATTATTGTTATGTATACCTATTCAAAGAAAGTAAGGATAAAGCGATTGAGAAATTTTTTCTCTGTAAAATCAACATTGAGAATCAGTTTAACAAGAAAATTAAAGTGCTTAGAAGTGATCGAGGTGGTGAGTATGAATCACCATTTGCTGATCGTTGAACTCAGAATGAGATTATACAAGAAATTGCAACACCTTAGTCGCCTTAATCCAATGGATTAGTTGAGGCAAGTTATCACACCTTTAAAATAGATGATGAATCACGATGCTAATAGCTCACGATTACTATGATAAAACATGTGAGGGCCAACGGAGTTTTGAATCTTTAATTACCTTTTGAATAAGGTCTCTAAAATGAAAGTAGAAAAGACTCCATATGAGTTATGGAAATGAAGAAAGCCACCCTACAAATACTAACGAGTGTGGGGATGTCTTGCTGAAGCGGCAGTTCCTCCACTTAAAAGGTGAAGATAGGACCTAATGATGTGAACCCCGCTGATGAGAGCCAAAAATTATTGATATTTTCACTCTTTGATCCTTGTATTTAGACGCTTTCATCACTAATCTTAGCATGTTCTAAGAGTATTTCGTGTGTTTTATTGTAGGCATGCTAGACGAAGCAAGAATGACGAAAAGTAGGAAATCGATGGCTTGTTGGAAGAAATTGCTATCGGAACAACCTGCTATAATTGGGCAATCCTAGTTATAAGCGAGACCCATGGTCCTTCCTTCAGGAAAATTGATTTAGTGTAGAAGCTGCGACTGCTATAGTGGTATGCTTTGTTTAACGGGTTGTTTCCTCGTTGTGGCGTCTGAGCAGTTAAGAAAACGTGTAAGAGAAAGCGATATTAAGGAATTTTAAATTCCTCGCTATGCGAGGAGGAATTTTTAAGTTCCTCAGCTATGTGAGCAAATCCACTTCTCTTGAACCAAATCAAGCGCTATAGCGGGTGACGGAAGCCCAACCCATGTACGAGGTTTTTAGGGCTGCTTTGGATAACGAGCCTATAAATATAAGACTGAGGAGTGCATGCAAAAGGAGAGGACGACACACAAGGTTTTGAAGGTTAGATATTGACGAACTGAGAGGGGAGACATGGAGGACATGGATAAAGACTTTGCTTGCGCCATTTTTTATGTATTTCTTTTCTCATACCATTTGATGATTTCAAACTGTTGGCATTGTGCGAAGACATCACTACATCATTATCTTATAGAGTAATTCTAGGGTTTTTGTAGTAGCCTTCTTCATTTCCCACGGATGGATTAATCATTTATATTGTTTTTATTCATTATTTTATATGATTTCCTTCTTGTCTTAGTGATTTCATCACATGGTAGTGTTGAAGTCGACATTAGGCGTGTTTTTGCTGGGAGTTTGAGTTGAGGAGATGACCGCATGGATATAAATAGAGCAACACTTGAGTGATCGCGGTAGAGATATGCCGGTTCCAGTGTGGCGTGGGGACTATCACGTTTAGAGCGTTTGGTGCGAGGTTGAAGCGAGGAGGATGCAATACACCCTCTTTGGCGAGATAGGCGATATATCTCGAGAGAATATCACAGTAGGCTTGATCGGCTTATCGACATGAGACTAATTAATATATTTAATGAATAATTTATCTATGTTAAAATCCATCGGGCGTGGCAGGTGAAGGTAAAACCCTAGGTTTCCTTAAATTGATTTAAGAGATAATTTAGGATTACTTTTTATCTACAGCAGTCAGAATTCATTACAAAATTAGATCTAAATAATATTTAAAGCGTAAGTTCAGTAGTCGACACACTTCTCCTTGTGGGACGACACTTGACGAAGCCAACATACTATCATGAACTGGCGGCGTATACTTATAAGTATAGGCTCGTTCCACACCCGATTTTACACACCTACCCAGGAGCGTCGAGTTTTTGGGCGCCATTCTTAGGAGAAATTTTTGTGTTGATATTGACAACAACCTTTAGATATTACTTTGGATAATTTTTTATTTATTTGTTTTATTATTTTTTTATTTTTACCTATCTTGCTTTGGTGCTTGTGACTTAGTCTTTTGTTTGTTTTTATCGTTGTAGGAGGGTTAATTTGCTTGCATCACGAAGGCAGGTCTAGTAAATTCCTTAGTTTGATCTGGTAAGAAAGAGCCTTGAAGCAGGACCACACGGAAGCGAAAGCCAGTGAGAATCGGCGGAGTCATGCGAGAATTAGGAAGAGAGCAAGATCGAGTGTTAGGAAGAATGAAGCGCGAGAGACAAAATGGAAATAATTGTAGGAATTATGCCCCAGGACCATTCATCTGACCGGATGACCTGAACTCGATCATACGCTAGATGAGTTTTAAGACTCATCAGGACCCCATATCTTTGCGAGGTTTGCTCTGCCACTGCGGTTCCCGATACGCTATCTGATGACGGAGTTCAAGCTGTAACTTTGAGTTAGCAGGGAACCACTTTGCGAGATGCTTGAACATCCCGAGTTTCATAGAATTTGCGAGTGAGAACCCGAACACGCATTTGACAAATTTCATTGAAGTATTGATTAGTGCTTTCGAGTGCTATTTTGAACCACATTTATTGTAGGTTTGGCGCTTTTTGTGTACTAATCAGCGTAATTAACCCAATTGGCACACTAAGGTCCACTATTTATTATATTGATCGCATTTTGTGGCTAATTTTGTAGTTTTACCAAGCTATTGTGCCAAAAATTGATCATCCAAGCATGAAGAATTCAAGAGTTGAACTCGGCATTGCGGATCGGAAACTAGAAGGAAAGAAAGAGCTAAAAGGCAAGGAAAATGAACCTTCTGAGGAAATTTGTTAAGTTTGCAAAATTTTTTAGTAGCTACGAAAATGCTTCTGCGTTTTGGTTTTGTAGATTGACCAGTTTGACTTCCTTTTGTGAATTTTCCAATTTTGCCCTTAAATCCATTATAGGTATTGAAGTATTTGGCTGTATTTTGCTTATTTAGGCACTATATAAAAGCTCAAATAAAATCTTGTAGAACATTCTCATTTTTCTTTCTTTGGATATAAAACATAAATTTGGAGTTTTCACATTGCTTTTTCTTTTCCTCATTTTCTTTGCTTTTCTTTCATTTTCTCGGTACATGAACACCCCTTGAGGATGGCGACTCGAGGATGGTTGGCCTAAACCTATCCATCCTTGAAGAGGAGGACTCTTTGGGAAAGCGATTTTGAGAGTAAAAATGTTGGTTCTCTTGCTTTTAATGCTAACATTTATGATCATTTATGTTTCCATTTCTCACTCTAGGTTTAAATCTCTTAAATGTACCTTGATTAACTTGTATTTGGAAAGCTTTTAGTGTTTAGTGGATGCTTATTGCTAGATCCACTGAGATTCATTAGTTACTGTAGGGTAGGTTTAGGGAATGTGTTCTTACTGTCCGGGAGCATTTATGTTCATTAAATGTTATATTTCAAAAGGAGAAATTATTAGGGTTCGGTTTTATAGCCCAAACAAAGATGCAGTTTGAGAGATTGACCTAGGTCATCCTCCCGAGCGAGGAAAAGAAGCAAACTGACCTCATTTACCTTAGGACCTCGACCACAGTAGCCGATGCTTGAAGGAGTTCTTTTCATATTTTACTTTAGTTTATTTTAGGTTTGCAAATCCACGGCCTCCTTTGTTTTTTTACAAATCCCGAATCGAGCAGAGTGCAATTTGGGCTTAGTAATAAATCATTTGTCTGAAGAAAACCTATCACATGTTCGACCACAGAGCCCTTATCTCTGTATTAGTATGCTATGGAAGTAGGGTATGGAACATATATTTTGATTTGTTTTTTAATTCTCTAACCTCTTGAATCCTTATGAATAAAAAATGGCACGGTTGCCTGGGATGGTGCCTTAGTGCAAATGTTGAGTTGTTGAACTTGTGATCCATCACAGTAATTTAAATTTAAAACATTTTATCTTTATTTTTATCTCTCCTAGTAGTTCACTGTTAGGTTGATTTAATTTTATACCGTCCATATATAATTTCTTTTTTTATTATCTTAGCTAATAGTAACCTTTTTGGTAGCCTGGTTTTCGTTTCTTGTTGTGTTTTGTGCTGGTTTAATAGGAGTTTATGCACCACTGGGATAGGAACACAACAAGTAGGTTAGAAAGGATTAGTGCTCTACAAGAATAAGGCTGTGAAGTGAGCTTGAATAGTCACTTGAGATGGAGCCTCCACGAGGCAATAGAGGCCAACGGGGTATAAGAATCCCCCAATGCATATAGGACCATGAACCATATACCCCTCGAGTAGGTGCACCCTCATGCATTGTGCCTCCTCGGAGGACATAGTGCTCGAGCTACATTGTGCCCCTGCTCCAGCTTTCCATGGGATGGAGAGTGAAAATCCCTATTCACACATCCGGGAGTTCGAGGAAGTATGCAATACCTTCAAAGAGGACATCTCCAATGTGGATCGATGGGGATTGAAGTTCTTCCCTCGACTCACGAAGGACAAAGTTAAGATTTGGCTCGACTCCACAGTAGGGACCATTAGAAATTGGGGCGGACATGTAAATTTGAATTTTGAAGAAATTCTTGACACCCATATAACTAATAATTTGAAGAAGCGGTTACCTTTGCAGCCTGAAAATGAGAAATTCTACAGTCTTTGGGAGAGGTACCTGGAAACCATCAATGCTTGTCTTCACCATGGCTTTAATACTTGGATGTGGTTAATCCCACTTCTATGATGGAATGTACCTGCTATGAAGCGATTGTTAGGCCCATGTGTGGAGGGGACTTAATGAGTAAAAATCCAGAAAAAGCCATGGATTCCCTTAATTATGTGGTGGAGACATCCAAAGCATGGGATGAACCCGACTGAGAGAAATGAGGATGAGACACACTGTGATTCAAGGGAGGCATGTACTCTCTTCAGGAGACATGGAAATGAAGGCAAAGCTATTAGCCTTAAACTAGAAAGGTTGGAAAGAGCTAGAAATGAGAAATCAACACGAGGTGCGACGGTGTTTGAGACACGCATGCTGACCATTGCTTGCCGTTTGTCGATCTGCTTGAGCATCCGGGAAGCGATACTGCTATTCCTTGATGAGGAGATGATAGGCTGACAGCCCGATCTTTGTGAGCCATCTGAGCTCCACCAATCAATGCCATATACAACAATACATATAATCCCAATTGGAGGAACCATCACAACAACTCACGGAAATCAAACCTCAACATATATACTACAGTGCCTGATAGCGGTATGGTTCTTCATCTGACCCACGGCCACCATCCTGCGTCTCGATTGAAGCGAATATAATGAATTTGGCGAAGTGGTGGGTAGTTTTGTAGAAGAACGAGGCGATGAAATACTCATACTAACTAGAGGATTGTCTGATAGAAATCACCTTTGAACAAAAAGATTGAGAACACACGGTATGATGCACCCAAAAATTTGAAAATTTGTAGTATTCGATTTCTAGGTTAACAAAACCGGTGGTAAGTATGAGAAAGGAAAGTTCCTCTAGGACCACGGTGATCCTAGGGTGCATGAATTGAGCTCTTCCGGTGAGCCCGACTTCCGGGATAGATGGAAGTCGAAGCGGTGATCACTTTGAGAGTGGAAGGAGGTTGGCGGCGGTCCCAGGCTAAGCGGAATCGGATAAAGAGGAAAGAAAGTTGAAATTTAGAAAAGATTGTAATTAAAGTGCGTGAAGAACACACCCCACCTTTTCCTCGAGCACTAAAAGCAAGAAGAATTAAATGACGGTGAGATTCTAGGGTGCTCGAGGCGGGTGAAGGTCGACATCCGCTTGCTGGCAGCCCAGTCAAGCAGTTCCGACTTATGTAAAATTTTGAAGGACTTATGCGATGCGAGAGGGTTAAATGTTGATAAGAGGCCTTCTGATAGAGCAGTCGGTGCCATTATTGATCTGAGACCACTGATGAAATCGAACACACAGCTGTCGACCATCTCGGTGAACATAGGGAACTTATGTAGAAAGGCATTTGCTAGACTTGGGAGCGATGTCGAGCTGTTGCCTTATTCGGTGTCTGTGGTAGGTTTGGGAGCTTAAGCCCTACCATCACATTGTCCTAGTAGACGGATCAGCAAAAATCGAGAGGAACTGTATGGAGGATGTGTTATCTAGTGGACAAATTCTATCCTTTAGATTTTGTTATTGGCAATCTGGAGCCGGTCGCGAGTGGGAGCTAATTACGTGCTATAATCCTTGGAAGGCCGTTCTTGGCCACTCGATCACGATCATGATTGCTGAAATGGAGTTATGCGACTTACATATAGGAACATGACTTTGGAACTCGATATATTCGCCAGGCAAAAAGCATATGCAACCATTGGAAGAAGTCTAGGAGGTTTGCATAATTGATGCTATTCTAGGCTGTATAGGATGTCTTTGATTGAGGAGTTTGTCTGATTTATGCGAAGGATTCACAGAAACTTGGGAGTATGTGCGTACATGGGCCGTGGAGAAAAATTAAGAAATTCTACGCTGCGATTGAGGAAGGAACCAGTAGACCTCCAAAGTTGAATCTCAAACCTCTGCTTTGTGGAATTAAAATATACATACTTAGAGGAAAATAGGCAATGTCGGTTATTATATCCTCCACCTTTCGATACTTACAGAGGCTTGATGCATTAGACATCCTTAAGGAGAACAAGCAGGCTATTGGGTAGAAAATATATGATTTGAAGGGAATTAACCCTTTGTGTTGGAGTTCTACGGGCGAATATCCCGATCAGTTGGAACATAAGCCTTGTGAATTTAAAATTTTATCCCTTAACCACAGGGGATCACATGCGTTTCCTTAAAACTGGCAGAATTAAAGAAACCTCCTTGTAGGTCGATTCGTCGAGCCTTGAAGTCTGCGTCTTGGTTTATTCGGATCTTGAAAGTCTTTGCCTTTACGGCGACTGCCCTACAGTATCCACACACGAACAAATAATGACGATCTTGTTGAATGCTAGTTCGAGGTTCGTCTTCCTCAAAAGCGAAATTAGAAGGTCTCTCTGTTTTGGTTGTTCTTAGAAGCGAGCATTCGCTGCGAATATATATATCTCACATATATATATATATATATAAGTCTGCTAGGAGTTTTTTAGCCAACTTGAATTTTATATATTATTATATATTTTAAAACTCTTTTAAATAATAACAATTTAAATTCAAATCCTTATCGAGATAAGGAAAGCGAATTTATTTATATTAATATATATTTAAAACTCTTTTAAATAATAATAATTTAAATTCAAATCCTTATCATATAAAGAAACGAATTTATATTATTATATATTTAAAACTCTTTTAAATAATAACAATTTAAATTCAAATCATATCGGATAAAGGAAGCAATTTATTTATATTAATATATATTTAAAAGAGCTCTTTTAAATAATATGATTTAGGTTAGAGTCATATCGAGATAAGGAAAGCAATTTATATTATTATATATTTAAACTCCTTTTAAAACCCTTCTGATTATTTCCTTATCGATAAGAAATATAACAAATTAATTATTTTATTTATAATTTAAAACTTTCTCGAGAAATTAAATCCGAATTTAAATAACAAGTAATTATTTATTTGTAATTAAAAATAATCTCATTATTTTAAATTACTACAGTGAAAAACCATAGCAGATTATTATTCGTTTCTTAATGTGACCCTAGGTTCGATTAAATTTGGCGGTAGGCTAAATCGCGTTTTGATTTCACAAGTCATATAGTATTGGCCTCTAAGCGAGACATTATGACTACCCAGAGTTAAATGAAAAGCTCATGATCCAAGGCTGACCTTAATATAACTAATGACATAATCCTTTTCTCTCTATGATATCTTGATAGAATATAAGGCATGGACAAAGTCGACCTTATATCGTTCTATCTTTGGTACTTGAAGCTTGATTAGATTGACTAAACAAATGAAATTGATCTTCATGATTCATTTGAGCACGACCATGCATTTCTCGATCGATTATCGGGGACCTAGAGATATCTCTCTTATAATAAGAGGGACAAATTCCATCTTAATGCAGCTCATATCTCATTTCACATAATTCTTATTATGTTCAGAGTATAACCTTTATAGTCATCAGATTAAAGAGACAGCGTTTGATTATATCAAAAACCGATATTCCTTATGTTGAACTATAAACGATCTCGAGGTCAAAGGATTTAATGACACAAGCGTAGAGATTAACTTGGCTTTGATCCATGTATTAATCTCGAGAGCCCAGATTACACATCGATATTTGTTCTCAACAAATAGATATAATTTGATTTGTATCTCGTACACATATTCATCTATGAATATCGATCAAACTTTATACTAATCTTAATTCATTTGTTATTCCCATAACAATAGCAGATTAAGGACATTTAGAATAATTAATAATATTATTCGAGGACATTATATATAATAAAACATACGAATCTAATAGTAATAATAAATTCTCATAAATGGTGAAATACCATGTCCATCTGATAGGCCTAGAGCACTGTACTAACAACCTTCCACTTCTGCGCTAGGCCCCTTCATCAATGTATCAATACCTATGAACTGGCATGTGATCATGCTTTGCTTGTGAGTAGAGGCTTAGTGATGGATCCATGACATTATCATCTGTTGGAACTCTGCGCTAGCTTAACGTCACCTCTCTCAGTAGTTTCTTGAATGAGATGATAGCGCTGGGAATGTGTTTGGATCGATGTGATCTAGGTTCCTTTGCTTGTCTGTGCTTATAAGTATTGTCCTGATAAACATCAGCGAGTTGTAATGCTAGGAACCACTTCAAGGTCGATGTGAACTTCTTGATCAAAGCTTTGCTTCCTTTCTTTGCGCATCGGATCTGCAATGTTTAGACCCGGTTATTAGAATCGACAACGAGTGCTTTAACTGAACTTTTCTAACTAAAAGCGCACCACCATTTAAACAAAACACATATCCATTGCGATCGAATCATCTTTGTCAGTTGGAAGCTTGCATACGTGTAACCATTCTGACGGATCATCTTCAAATCATCGCCTCCCACGAACATATCTTTAGACCTTCTCGAATACTTAAGAATGTTCTTGGCCAGTGTCGATGACTCTCATAGGGATACGGTAGTATCTACAAGATTATGCTTAAAGCATAAGATACATACGATGCGAGTCTGTGACATGGCATACATGATGAATCTATTCTTTGAGGCATGAGAATCTTACTCATCAGCTCTCGCTCATCTTTAGTGTTAGGACAAGCTGAGATTTGCTAAAGTAATACCATGAGACATGGCCCGAGTATCCTCTTGGAATCTTGCATCTTGAGCCGATTGATTACTTTATCTATGTAAGCACTTTGACTTAGACAGTCAGCCCCTCTTAGATCCCCATCTACATAGATCTTTATCCACTGAGATATAAAAATGACTTTGCCTAAGTCTTTCATTGAGAAACACTTTACTAGCAGAGACTTGACATTACGCCCAAGGTAGGGATATCACATTCCCTGATAGGTAAAATGTCATCAACATATAAGACCCGAATCTGATTGCGCTCGGCTAATTTTCTTATAAACCTGAGGCTAAATCTTCATTTTTGACAAATCCTAAGCCCTTTGGTGATTCATCAAAACAAAGATTCCAACTCGAGAGGCACATGAATATCAAATGGATCTTTGGAAGCTTGCATACTTACGAATTCTTAGGTTGTCTGAAACCCTCGAGTTGTGTAGCGACCCTAGCTGGTCGACGAAGGTCGACCGAAACCGGGGGCGTGGTTTTATTTCTTTTAGTTATCGTTTTATTTAATTTTATTTTTTTCAAAAATGCCATGGCGGAATCCACTGGCGGGGCAGAATGGCTAGGATCCGAGCCGGAGCCGGTTTTACTCAGCGTTTTCATTTATCTTATCAAAACATTTTTATTAGTCGTTTAGTTGCGAAGCGGTTTCGATTTAAAATGACCATAATCATTTACAAATATAAAGCAATTCGGTAAGCCCATACACATTAACAAAATACATTTACAAAGAAAAGCATTCTATGTCCTTTTGAAGATGATACAATCAAGTTTGAGGAGTTTTAACCCTTTTGTTTACAAAACACCACTTATTCCAGATGATATACCGAAATTTCGGGTATTATACACTTATCGTAAATTACTTTCTCACTATGACTCTGCCGGCTGCCCAGCACGATCTTGGCTTCTTCTCTTTGCTTACTTTCGATACTGCATAGATTAAAACTACACGCTAAACTTGTTTTCATGCTTAGTGGTTATCTGATTCTAATCCGTATTCAATTTAACTTTCGTGAGCATTTATCATTAACTATGCCTAATATGTCGACATATCTAAGTGCTTTCAATGTACAAATCATTTACCATTTCATATCATATCATGTATTTCAATGCGCGATTCATTTCATGAGATTGAACATATTCATAAAAATATCTCATTTCACTCGTCAATGTTGGCTATTTCACCTTGACTATTGATTCACAATTCCCAGTGGTCCGTTTGACGAATCCAGCCCTTATTATAATTCGGTAATGTCTTATACATTTACAATTCTCCCATCATCTGGATGCGTTTGGTGCATCCCAGGCCGCGTGATATCGCTTATTCCGGTCTCGTAAATGCGGGATCTGTTTAGTGCATCCCAGGCCGTGGTATCAATTAAATGCCATACGCCATCATGACGGATCTTGGGATTGGTACATCCGCGAAGTGGGACATTTCTTGATACCGTGCGCCGTCATGACGGTCTGGAATTAGTGCATCACTTGAGTGGGACATTGGATAATTTAAGGTGCCTTTGGCGGCGGATCTGCGATTAGATTGCATCAGGTCGAGGCGATTCATTTGGTATATTATTCACTTCACAGTGAAGTGGATTAGTTTGAGTGAATCAGTGCTATCATCATTCACTTTTCATTAGGTTATCGATTATCACATTGATCTCATATCACTTTAGTATTATCTTTCAAAGACATAATCAATCTACATAATGTATCACATACTCATTCATAGACTACGACTCATGTTCTCATTCATAGTTAATTGGTAAACTACCAAAATACTTGAATTAGGATGAAGTCGGAGAACAAACCAATTATCGGTCTGTTTCTTTCGATGTCAATCCTAGGCTAGGTTGTCGTCTTCGCACACTTTTGGTCGAATCTGATTATTCCCTCTTAGTGATTATGCAAATGTCGTACTAGCGAATATCGTTGAGGCAAAGCAAAGCTTTGCCGGGGCGATGGTCTGCAGTACGTTTTGACTTAAGACTCATTCTTATTCCCTATGAGTCTACTTTACTTAGGAATTGGAGATCATTCCAATGTATCTGACTAAAGTTATGGCATTTTCATGCCAACTAGTCGGTTTATCGGATTACACTGGGAACAGTTTGTATTACTAATTTTTCCGGGGTCTTAACTTCATGTTTGACTCTAGGTCATTATACTATTTTAAAGCTAAGGTGCTAAGGGTTCTTCAGCAGAATCACCCAGGTCGGAGCACCCGAAACTCAAGTTACGTCAGGAAACAGCAGCCCGGACTACTCTATGTCCAAAGCTGATGCAGAATTTTTCTTGCATGGCCCCACTTTGAGTGAATTTTTAGGCCACTTAGGATCAGAATTTGTCGATGCCTTCTCTTTAATTTTGGTTCTCCTTGAAGTCTATTTTCATGCCACTTGAATCCTCAAATGTCGGATAAGAAATGAGGAAGTTATGGCTGAAATAGAAAACTGAGCTGAAACTGGAAGCGAACAAGTTGTACCGAATTTAACTTAACTTCCTCATTAGAACTTGGCGAATGACCGGAAACAAACTTGTACCAGTAGAACTCAATTGTACCGGTAGAAGACACGAAATGCCCAAATTGTGTGTTTTCTCCATTTTCCATATGTTCCAACCGATCATCTATACCTCATAATGCTAAGACCACTTGAATTTATCTTATGATCTATTTTCTACTCAATTTATCATTCAATCCTTCTCTTATTTAGAACCTATCATGAATTTCTTCAAAAACCATTCTAATATGGGTCTTAACCCATACACACTAAATACACAAATTTATTAGGGATTTATTTCTAAGCAGCCTTTTCTTTGCAATTCGTAGTAAATCCGACCTCGAAGGAGGGGATTCCATGTTTTCTACCATTTGGGGTTTTACCTCTTAACCTCCAACAATTTAAGGAGTTTGTGTGATCTTTCCACAAAGCCTGAGCCAAAAGAGAGGGAACAATTCTTTAAACAAGGCCTTAGAAATCAAAACACACTTGATCCCAAAGTTAAAAACATACCTTGGCTTTTGATCTTGCCTCTCCTTCTCATGCTTCTCTTCTTCTTCTTCCCTCTTCCCTCTTCTCTTCTTTTCTTCCTTCACCGAGTTTGCTCTTCTCAAAATGAGACCAATTTTGTCTTTAAATCCAAAATATCCTTAGGCCTTGTTTGGCCCTCAAAATCCCGTTTTTTGAGTTGGTTTCATAGTGCTTTTTAGTCCTTGGGTTCTACCCTTTTTTAAAATTCAACTTATACCTTATTCTAGTTTAACCCTCATCTCTCTTATTTCCAATCCAACTTATTTTACATTTCTAATACTGGCCCATCTCTGCTCCTTTTATGATTTTATCTCCTTATGGCATTCTGATTTTGTCCTTGTTTTGGTGTCATTGCAGGTTCACTAAATTTTTCTATTTCATAATTTGTCGATTCATCCTTTTCCCGGAAAAACGAGAGTTTTGCTTGATTCATACGGAATATATAAGCAAAATTATTATAAAAATTCTAAGTATTTTGGGGCGTTACAAGTTGTGTCATGTACACATCCTCAAGTAAGTTCCATTAAAATGCAGTTTTAACATCCACTGCCGATCTCATAATCATGATGTCACGTGATAAGCGATGAAGTCGATAGACTTAAGCATAGGCTACAGGTGAAAAGTTTCATCATAGTACATGCCATGAGTTTGTTGGAAACCTTTTGCAACTAGCCTTAACTTTGTAAAAGTATGCACTTTGCCATCCATTATCAGTTTTCTTTTTGAAACCCATTTCATGATGGTCTTTGTGTCTTAGCCAGTTGAAGTCAATCAGTCCATACGATTCTGCATGCTGGATTGAATTTCGGACTTCATGGCCTTTGCCATTTCTCAGTGCGGATCCAACATAGCCTCTTGATAGGTAGTAGTTCATTTTGATCCGCAACAATACATCATAGTTATCGATCCTGAGAAACCATATCTATCGGGCTCATGATCTATCAGATCTACGTAAATTTTGTGCTATAGGAGGTGTGTCGACAATGATTTGTTGTATTATAGGTATCCACAGTGGTTCAATGTTATCTTGCTTGGTTCTCAAACTTCTTGAGTTGTACCTTACTCCCCACTGGTTCCTTTAGAAATAAATTCCCTTTCTAGAAAGACACCATTAGAGCAGCAACTGTTCTCTATGGGATTGTAAAGTAGTATCCCTTAGTCTCTTTAGGATACCTGAAAAGACATTTATCGAGACTGGGCTCCAGAAGCTTATTTGAAACTTGACGTTTTACATAAGCCTCCACAACCCAAAGAATCTTAAGAAAAGACAAAGCCCCGGGCCTTTACCGTCCATCTCATATGGTGTCTTCGAATGGCTTTAAGATGGAACTCGATTTAGTGTGAAGCGAGTTTGTTTAGTGCATAACCACAAAGGTAAATGGAAGGTTGTTGGAATGTCCCTTGGAGTAGACAGTATCTATAAAGTTCGATTCCTCCTCTCGAACACACCATTCCATTGTGGTGTTCAGGGATTAATTGTGAAATGATTCCCTGAGTTAAGATGGTCATCAAATTCTTGGCTCGGAAATATTCGCCACCTCGTCGGTCCAAGAGTGCCTTGATTGTCTTGCCAAGTTGGTTTTGTACTTCATTTTGAAAAAAGATTTGGTATTTCAGATGATTCGATTTATGTCTAAATCAAGTAGACATAACCATATCTGAAGTCATCGATAAGTAATAAAGTACTTTATAACCTCATACAGCATCGAACTTAATGGTCCACACATACATACGTATATATGAGGATCGATAATTGTTGGCCCTTTCCTTGTGTCGATGCAAGGGATCCTTTGTCATCTTACCCGATAGACAAGATTCATGTATCATATGATTCAAAATCAGTGAATTCAAAGTCTAACTTAGTGGAGTTTGAATCGTTTCTCATTTATATGCGAGCGATGCCAAAGATAGGTTGAATTTAAATCATTGGGCAAAATTTGCTTAGTAGTTATGTTATAAGACATAGGAAATTATTTGGATTTGAAGGTTCAAAACATAAAGACCATCTGTAAATAGGCATTTGCATAGAATATCTTTATGAAAAATGGAACAATTATTATTCTTAATAATAAAAGAAAAACCATCATTATCAGACAAGAAACTAAAATAATATTCCTACATATTGGCAGGAACATAATAACAATTGTCGAAACTAACAAAATGCAGGCAAAAATAAGTTCATAACTTCCTACGACAAGCGTGACTTTTGCTCCATTGCCTACTTGTGAATCAGCCGCCCTTCTTGATTGTCTAGATCCTTTTGAGCCCTTGCACATTTATTGCAAATGTGAGATCACATCAGTATCCTAATACCCGAGGAACTAGAAGGAGAAAAATTAATTTGTATAACATAAATACGAAGAACTAGTCTCACCGGTCTTCTTCTTCTTCTTTAAGATCCTCTGTCTGACTTACGGTTTCTCTTTGATAGGGTTCATTTGCAGAAAAGCAAACACCTGTGGGGCTTTAGCCTTAGGTTGTTCGGGTTTAGGTTTGGGTTGAGCATTGGACTTTCCTTGCCCCTTGCCCTTGCCTTGCCCTTGTTCTTACTTTCCTTTTGAACCATCAGACTTGTAGCCCCATTGGATTTAATATTCCGCTCAGCGGTTTTAAGCATCATATGCAGCTCAGAGATAGATTTGTCCATTTCATTCATGTTATAGTTCATGACGAATTTGGCGTAACGCTCCGGGAGTGGTGGATCAAAATCTGGTTCTTGACTCTTGGCTCGATGGAAATCCGAGCTATCGAGGTGCTACGATGCAGCGCTGTTTTTAGAACAGCAGGCACTAACTGAAGCACCCTCATCCATCTTGCAAAAAATCACGATTACCTTGGTAGTCTCATACCTTTTCTTGCGCGCTACATTCTTCGGGGTGTTTCAGCAAGATTGAAGATCACCTGCATAATCTTCCACATTTTCAGGATCCTTTTGAGTTGAGAGCTCATGGTAGCTCCTAGCATCGAAGCATCTGACATCAATAGAGTCATTATGATGCTTCTCCTTAAGCATTCTTTTCAGCTTTCAGAACATTTTGTTTGGTTCTTGGGAGGTTCATCCGGGACATAAAACTTCCTTTCTTGTTTGAGAACAGAAATTCTCAAATTCGAAACCCGGTCAAGGAGGTTAAAGTCGATAAGTTTATCCTTCTCAAGGACTGATCGCGGTGACATAGTAAATTGTTGTTGTTATTGTTGGCCATCTGGCCCAGATGCAAAGTTCGATAAGTATTTTGATTATGAAGATTCTCACTAAATTAACAACCCACAAAGAATAATCATATTAATCTAGTAATTTAAGATCCATAATTTACTCGACTTTAAGTCAGCTTTGGCATGACACTTAAGATTAAGTTATTTAGTGAGTAACTCTTACCAGTACATCTCATTGCAACTCTTAGATATTTATGGGATTTTTGACATCCTTATGTCGGCATGTTTTGATCCATCTAATGCCATTAGGCCCAAGCGGATTTTGATAACCCTAATAAAGTTAAGCGTTTTTAAACATATGGGTAGCACCATTATATCTTGTCTCACTAATGTAACCTAATGTACTTCTACTTTTGGTAGAACCACATTAAGGTGATAAAATGTTGTAGTGTTTAAATATGGATGGCATGTTAACTTTAAATTTTATGTGAGGATCTTGATTGATTTTAATTTTTCAGTGTAGATCTCATCATACATCTAGTATCACATACTCATGTAACATCATATAGCATCTCATACATGCGCCACCTTAATATAAGCGTGTCGCAGTATGGCCTTAATCTAGATTGATCTCCATAAGCCAATATGAAGATCAACAGTCATTCCTAAGGTAGTAATAAGCGGCTCCCATGATGTCGATTTGACCACTGACTTGCGCATAGACACCTAGCTCCTCCCATCGCTCCTTAGTTTGGATTGCATGACTCAAATGGCTTGCATTATCTCTTATTTTATTACAACAATTAAATAAATACTACTAATAGTAAAATAAAATTACAACAAAACAAAAAAACGGCATGCAAGCGTATTTAATAATTCAACCCTTGTAAAAAACAATAATAATAACACACTTGATCACATTGGTGAAAAGGCCATCGCATGCACCATGTGAAGCAACACAACATGCAAAATATATCATATTATCATATAGCATAAACAATTTGCATTAAAAGAAATAAATTATAATAGGCGTGTGTTTAAAACCAATTAAATTCATAAGGCGCTACGTAGATCTGTTACGGCGGTTCCGCTACGTAAAACCAATTATAATAGGGCTTATTTTCGCACCACCATAAACAATCATTGATAAATCATAATTGATATATGAATTCAGTCCATGTATTAATCTGATTAAGGCAAAGCAAGAATCATATAACATGCTATTAAACACTTTAATGGCAATATCCCATTAGTTCTTAATTATATTAACGAATCCTTTTTGAGTTCAGTTGATCAATTAATACCTTAACAAAACCTATTAACTATGTCGTTCGCACGAACCATAATATCATATATTCAAAAGCGCGAATCATGCAGAATCATATACATCACATACATACGTCGAACCTTAAGCGATGCTCGATTTTATGAAAACACGAAGCTCGATACCCTTTGTTGGAGTTACGGGCGGAATATCGATCCCGATTGGAACATAAGCGGCGAATTTAAAATTTTTATCCCTTAACCCACCAAGGATCACACGTGTTTCATAAAAACTGAAGGAAGGGTAAACGAAACTTACCTCTTGTAGATCGATTCGTCAAGCCATCAAAGTCTGCGTCTTGGTTTATTCGGATCTTCAAAGGTGCTGCTTTTCTGAAAATCGACCACCCTCTACAAGTATCTACACACGAACAAATAATGAACGATCTTGTTGAATGCTAGTTCGGGTTCGTCTTCTCAAAACGAAATTAGGGTCTCTCTGTTTTGGTTGTTCTTAGAGTAAAAGACGACCACACACGAATATATATATATCTCACACACACACACACACACACACACACACACACACACACACACACACACACACACACACACACACACACACACACACACACACACACACACACACACACACACACATATATATATATATATATATATATATATATAAGTCTGCTAGGGTTTTTTGTCAAAAACGAATTTTATATATTATTATATATTTAAAACTCTTTTAAATAATAACAATTTAAATTCAAATCCTTATCGATTAAGAAACGAATTTATTTATATTAATATATATTTAAAAACTCTTTTTAAATAAT
This sequence comes from Tetrastigma voinierianum, assembly GCA_016808115.1. Lineage (NCBI taxonomy): Eukaryota > Viridiplantae > Streptophyta > Magnoliopsida > Vitales > Vitaceae > Tetrastigma > Tetrastigma voinierianum. The sequence continues at coordinate 729,808 of JAEQBH010004904.1, read as the reverse complement.
AATAATTTAGGAATTCAAATCCTTATCATATAAAGAAAGCGAATTTATAAGTATTATATGTGTTTAAAACTCTTTTTAAATAATAACAATTTAAATTTAAATCCTTATGGAATAAGGAAAGCAATTTATTTATATTAATATATGTTTAAAACTCTTTAAATAATAACAATTTAAATTAATCTTTATAAGACGAAAGCAATTTATATTATTATATATTTAAAACTCCTTTTAAAAAACCCTTTACAGTTATTTCCTTATCAATAAGAAAATATAACAAATTAATTATTTGTTATAATTTAAATCATAATTTAAACTTTCTCAAAATTAAATTGAATTTAAGCCAACAACTAATTTGTTATTTGTAATTAAGAAAATAATCTCCATTATTTTAAATTACTACAGTGAAAAACCATAGATTGTGTCGATTTCTTAACGTGCGACCTATGGGTTTCAATTAACATTCAGCGATGGGGCCTAAATCACATTTGATTCTACAAGTCATAAAGTGGCCTCTGGCAGCAGACATTATGACTACCCCGAGTTAAATGAAAGCTCTTGATCCGGGAACCACGACCTTAATGGCTAATGACGCAATCTTTTTGTCTCGCATGATATCTTGATAGGAGTATAAGGCATGTAAAGTCGACCTTATATCGTTACATCTTTGATTACTCGAAACCCGATTAGGCCCATTAAACAAATGACATTGATCTCCATCAATTCATTTTGAGCACGATAATACATTTCTCGATCTCAATTGTCACGAGGGACCCAGATATCTCTCTTATAATAAGAGGGACAAATTAGTCTTAATCGCTCATATCTCACTACATAATTCTTATTATGTTCAAGTATAACAACCTTTATAGTCATCAGGTGCAAAGACAACGTTTTGATTATATCAAAACACAATATTCCTTATGTTGAGAACTATAGCAATCTCAGGTCAAAGGATTTAATGACACAACTATTAGAATTAACTTATGACTTTTATCCATGTAGTAATCTCGAAGGCCAGTGCACAATCAGTATTTGTTCTCAACGAATAGATATAAATTTGATTTGTATCTCATACACATATTCATCCCATGAATATCAATCCAAACTTTATACTAATCTTAATTCATTATTATTCCCATAACAATAACCGATTAGGGACATTTAGAATAATTAATAATATTATTCAAGGACATTATATATCATAAACATGCAAATCATCGTAATAATAAATTCTCATAAATAGTCAAAATACCATGTCTATACAATAGGCCTAGAGCACTATTACTAACACTTTGGTTTGCACACACCACATCTATTTAGAAGAAGAAGCGAGATCAGTCAAGCAGCCACAACGAAGATTGAATCCTCACATGCAGGAAGTGAATGCGTGCGAGGATTGTAGTGCTATAGCTTGGGCATCATATATCCATATTCGATGAGTACACAGGTGGAGTCAATTTCGAGGTTGTGCCAAAAAATCTGGGGTGACGCTACTGTACCTGATGAGAAAGAAAGGGAAAGAGTGCCCACCCGCCTTACTGTTTGGAGGTATCGTGATTCACGGGGAGGCTGAATGAAGTGACAAGGGAAGATCACTTCCACATTCACCTTTTATGGATCGACTCTAGAGGGTGCCTGGGCACCTTCTCACCCTTTTGGATGGCTACTCAGGGTACTTTTAGATCGAAATTGTTGTAGAGGACTGATTAGTGCCCAAAAAGTGCTATTTTGAACCCTATATTAGATAGGTTTTGAGTGCTTTTTGCGCACTAATCATGTCATTTATGCCAATTGAAGTGTTCAAGTCTTCTTAGTATTATCACTAATGTCGTTTGGGGATTTTGGTTGTTTGCAGGTTTTGCGTACCCCAGGGAGTTAAATATCGAGACATATGATGAATCTGAAGATTGAACCCAATTGTCGATCAAACAGGACAATCAAAGAAAGAATGAAGGCAAAGTGATCAAATCAATGCGAGAAAGAGGCTTGATGAAGCAAATGATGAAGAATCAGCAATTCCGGGGAATTTCGCTAAAGAGATTTGCGAAAATTTATTTGGGATTGCAAAATTCGCAACCTTAAGCGAAAATTGCAATCTTAAGCTGAATTGACAATTTTAAACTAGACCCAAAATTTTAAGCTCAAAACGCTTTATTCTAGCGAGGAAATTTTTGCATTTTAAGCTACTCACAAAATTTAAACTAAACTAGCGAGAATTTCGCTAATAAGCGAATTACTGAGAGTCTAAGCGAAATTTCCTGTTTAAGCTATCTCTTGGTGATTTATTTGCACCTAGCGAGAATATTGCCCCGCTAACTAGCGAGTATATCACCTGCGCGAAATTCAACGCCTTGTCGCTTTTGTAATTAATGCAAACCGACTTGTTTGGTGTAGTACTCCCTTGTCTAGGGTGTAGCCAAATTGTTGGCTTTACTTGATATTTTCATACATTGGGTGGCCTATATAAGCCCCCTCCATTTGTAACCCTAAGCAACAAATTGAGGAAGAAATTGTTTGAGTAAGTTTTTATGTAAATATCTTCGTAGCTTTGGATTAGGGTTTTGTTTTTCTCTCTTCTCTCTCCTCTTCACTTATTTTCTTGGGTGCCAAACACCTCTTGAGGATGACAGCTCAAGAGATGCTTGGCTAAGCCTCTTTTCTTTGTGAAGAGGAAGGAAGAATTTAGCTTGGTGAGTGGGGCATGTATGCGGGTTGTCCTCTTGTATTAAAGCTATAGATGCTGTGTTTATGGCCACATCTTCTCGAACTAGGGTTGAATAGCATTGAATGTTATTGATTTGTAATACCCCATGCTTTGGGATCTGATGTATACTTATTGCTAGATCTAGCATGGTTTTAGATGGTCTTTACGAAGACCCTTTGAAATGATGTTGAATGTTAGGGTTTTAAAGAAGCTGAGAGGGCCGTAGATGCATGTTATACGTAATTAACTCGAATAGGAGTTGATTTTAAGGGTGAGGTTGCTAGTTAAACATAGATCCAGGTTGTGGCTTGGATTGCCAGATTTGCTTGTCATAGAGGATAAAACAGGGACAGGTGTTTTTTGCCCTAAGTTACCAAGTTAGTATTTTAAATCTTTGAGATTAACTTACGCTTCATTTTCAGTTTTTGATTGTCGATTTCAAACTACTCAGCATTTTTGAAACAAAAATCCAAAAGTCCAAATAAGAAAGCCTTACCTTTTTACATATACAAATCATTCTTAGGATGAAAACCCATCTTAGGTATTTAGACCCTGAACCACTATCTTTACTTGAGTAGCTTGACTACGACGTTAGGAGAACAGGTATATAAATTTTGTTGAGATTTTGCTTCCGACTCTTTGGTGGCACGAATCAAGGACTAAGAAAAGACCACTTTCACCTGTCCATTTGGGACTTATGCTTATAGGAGGATGCCCTTTGGCCTATGTAATGGCCCTGCCACATTCCAGAGATGAATGCTTAGTATCTTCAGTGATTTGGCGGAGTGCATTATGGAGGTCTACATGGATGACATTACAGTATATGGAGGGAGTTTTGAAGAATGCTTGATCAACCTGGAAATTGTCCTGCACAGGTGCATTAAGAAAAAATTGGTGCTAAATTGGGAAAAGTGTCATTTTATGAATTGACAATTGTGTTAGGGCATATCATATCGACGGGAATTAAGGTTGAATGAGGCAAAATTGAGGCGGTTTTAAACTCCCGCTTCTCCCGCAGTGTGAAAACGATGAGAGTTCGCGCCAGGCACGTGGGTTTCTATAGGAGGGTTCATCAAGGACTTCTCAAAAGCTGTTAAACCTTACTCTTTACAAAGGTTGTTGGAAAAGGACACCAAATTTCTGCGTGGAATGAAATGCGAGGAGCTTTGAGGAGCTGAAACTGCTTGACCAGCGCAGTAGTAAGGGCCCAGTGGCGATTACCCTTTTAAAGTTATGTGTGATGTGAGTGATCTTTCCATCAGAGCAGTTCTTGGTCAAAGAGAAGAAGGGAAGCCTTATGTGGTATACTATGCAAGCAAAACGTTGAATGAAGCATAGAGGAATTATACCACCGCTGAGAAAGAACTGTTGGCAGTGGTCTATGCCTTGGATAAATTTCGTGCATACTTGGTGGGGTCGGACATCATAATTTTCACAGACCATTCGACTCTGAAGTACCTTCCCACCAAGAAGAATGCCAAGGCTAGGCTCATTAGGTGGGTTCTCCTCCTTCAAGAATTCAACCTACAAATCAAGGATAAAGGGGGTGGGGAGAATATTTATTTGGATGCGTCTCTCGCGACTAACCACCAACACACAACACACAACACCCCTGACCCTCCCAGTGTGATGAGTTTCTTGGTCAGTGTTGCTTGTGGAAAAAAGCCCCATGGTATGCTCATTGCAATTTCTTGGCATGGGGGGCTGAGTTGATTGGAAGGCATACGTAAAGAGGTTCTGTGCTCCCAAAGATTTAATTCTACCCACCATTAGGAAGAACCATTCTTGTTCAAATATTGTGCTGATAAAATAATTAGAAGATGTGTGCCTGAGGAAGAACAACAAGGAATACTCGGAGTCCACTTCCCATGAGAATGCATGTAAGGTGTTTTGCTTCCCAGCGCCATGAAGGTGCTCTAATCTATGTTCTATTGGCCTTCTCTTTTCAAGGATGCCCACAAAATATGACGAGAATGTGACAAATGCCAAAGATTAGGGAAAATATCTCGTCGTCACATGATGCCTCTACACCCAATTTTGGTAGTTAATTTGTTCGATGTTTGGGGCATTGACTTTATGGGGCCATTCCCTTCTTCCTTTGGATATGTTTACATTTTGGTGGGAGTCGACTACGTGTCGAAGTGGGTCGAAGCAATGCCTTGCAGAGCAGCAGACCACAGGGTGGTGCTCAAATTCTTGAAAGAAAATATCTTCTCTAGATTTGGGGTTCCAAAGGCCATTATCAATGACAAAGGTTCACACTTCTGCAATAAACCCTTTGAGAACCTCCTAACTAAATATGGTGTCAAGCATAAAGTGGCCACCTCGTACCACCCTTAGACCAGTGGTCAAGTCGAGCTCGCCAATAGAGAAAACAAGACCATATTGATGAAAGTAGTGAACTCCAACAAAAAAGACTGATCTCTCAAGCTGCTAGATTCCTTGTGGGCATACAGAACAACCTTCAAGAGCATTCTTGGAATGTCGCCGTATCTCCTAGTTTATGGCAAGGCATGCCACCTGCCTGTGGAGATTGAATATAAGACATGGTGGGCCATCAAAAGGCTGAACACAGTTTGGAATGACTGGCCTAAAGAGTCCCTCGACATCAATGGATTGGAAGAATTGCGAAACAATGCCTACTTGAACTCCAAAATTGCAAAGGCCCAGTTGAAGAAATGGCGTGATCAAATGATAGCCATGAGGCTTTGACATGGGGACCAAGTATTGTTGTATGATTTGAAGCTCCACCTCTTCCCGGGCAAGCTCAAGTCAAGATGGACTGGTCCATTCATCATCCACCAACTTTATCCTAATGGATCAGTGGACCTGCTCAATTCCAAGGACAACAGAATATTCAAGGTCAATGGGTAGAGGCTAAAGCTGTATGCAGCACAGTTCGCAGCAGACAAGGAGGAGATCCCCCTCCTTGACCCTCCATATATTTCACAGGCTACTCTGAGTTGGCTTGGTCTCCACGAGACTGAAATGCCATTCCATTTTTTTTGTGTTTAATGAATTTTATTTGGTTTATTCCAAGTTTTATTTGTGTTTTCCCATTAATTGTAGCTTGGTATTAATTGCATTTTCTTATTCTTTTATGCACATTCTCATAATTTTTGGTATTTTGTTTTGCAGGTGTTGCTGCAGGGCTAAATTTTCGCAACGTGCGAAAATTTCACAGCCTGCTAAACTCTGTGCCAGCCAAATCTCTTCGCACATTAGCTCATGGGTTTTGACCCTTAGTTCCCGACACCGCCATAAATTTATCCGAGTTTTTTGAGCCCCTATTTGGTACCATTTATGGACATTAAATGGAGGTTATTTTACTACTCACAGAGCTCCCTTTATATAAATCTCTCACCTTCTCCTTTTTGTACTGTTTCATTTGCCCACCTTTCCTCAATGGAAATTTGCACGAAGAAGAGATCCTCCCATGCTCTCCGTTTCCATCCTTCTCACAATCATCGACCATGGCCAAGACTCGCGGAGGGCACAACGAGGCCGAATTAGCCACTCTTCTCCACCCCTTGCAGGTGCCTGCGCCCCACTACAGTTCATCCCGCAGGTTGCCGACCACTGGCATTGGACCACCTATAAATCTTACCGCTCCTCTCACGTGGCTGACCTCGGCAGTCTCTTCCTGCACCTTTGCGGCTCTGGCGCATCCGCCCTTTGTCCACTGCCCACGCGCCGCCCTTTTGTTCCCTGTACGCTCCGCAGTACTTGACGCGAAAGGGTTTGGGCCCACTCACCCTCTCCCTTCCCTTTCGCAACCATCGCGGAGGAATACCGCTAAAGAAGGGTCGGGACTTGGGCAGGCGAGTCATCCGGTTCGAGGCCACTAGGGCCCCATTCACACACACTTGTTTAGGGCGGGCGATGACTTCGCAGATAATACCGCTTCTTATACGCCCCTTTTCCATTGCGGCCCCATTCACGGGCAATTGATTACGGTACCAAGGAAGTGCAGCTGCCCGAGGCGATATTATGATTTTCCAGCTTTTCTTTGCCGATCTGGCTTCGGAGATTCCATGAGGCTTGTCTGTGGTACTCCTTGGAGCCTTTTATGACCAGCACGGTTCTTCTACTCTGGGTGGTCTTCAGGTTGTACCATACCATGACATCCGAGGAGTACCTCATCTCTTGTTATCCATTTCGATTGATGGCGAGGGGACACTTGGCGCCCGATATTGGCGCATTCCATTTGATGTGTCTTAGCCAGCTAGGCTGACTAGGCTGTAGCCCTTGCCTAGGAAGATGGTTCGCATATTATCCAGAGACATAACAACAGGGTCTGTACTTTTTCGGAGACAGCTTCCCCCGAACATGCTCATATACGACCACATGCGCCAGTCCCGATATCCTTCAGCTCCAACATGGTAATACAGTGGAGGAGCATTGCAGGCTGAAGCAGTATCGAGGAGTTATTGGTTCAGCCTTGCTGAGCTCTTCATGACATCCTTTCTCCACTTTGAGGACAATGTCCCCTTTATAGAAACGATCATTTGAGTCCACACCCCTCCACATTCCGCGGGCTACTATGCCAGGTGTTAGAGCATATGGGTTTTCCTGCTGAGCCCCGATTGGAGCGTCGCCAAGATTGCAACGCCGTTCTTACTGTTGACCGGTGGCAGCTTTTGCCCCTTGCTCTGCACTTCCCACCCCTCGAGGCAGTGGTGAGGACATAACGATTGGCCCATCCTACTTGAGGATCTGAGAGGCCCAGTTACTGTGCGACTCCGAGCGATCCTTTGCTTCATTACCTACATCACCGGCATCCTCTGCACCTCCAGTGCCTCCAGCTCCTACATCATCAGATGGACCTAGTACATCAGCTCCACCACCGCAACATATCTCCATATCCACTCAGAATTTTCTCACTATTATGGATGCGGTCACTTCTCGGCCAAATCATCATCTTTTGCGTTGGCCCACCTGGCTTTAGGCGAGAGGATGATAGCGTAGAGACCGCCGTACGCATAACCACGCATCCTCATGATTTAGAGTCACCTAAAGCTATCTCTATCTCTCCATCGGCCACCCTTTGTGACCACCCACGGCTTTATGCGACTTCGTATTGGACATGCGCTGCGGCCGGCGTGGCGGCGAATTCTCCTCGACTTCATCGGCGGCTCTCGGCTGCCGTGAGGATAGCGGCCACGGCGGAGGCCACCATTGAGGAGGTAGCACTTCATTCCCTAACTTTCCAATCCGAGCCCCATTGCGGACAATGAGACATTTGGTTGGGGGGAGAGTTAGCGAAGGAAGTGGCTTTTACATTTATGTCTTGTTGCTATTTTGAGCAAGTTTTTTTACGAAGATTAATGACTTGTTGTTTAGTTTTTGTTTGTGTAGTTGTTTGTTTTGGTTGTGAAGGTATGGAGTTTTCTTTTTAACTAAAGTGAAAATATAGCCATATATCTTTTAATACATACCATACGACCGCTAAGTTTGAAATTTTTCCCATTTTTTTTTTTTTTTTTTAATGTTTTGCCTAGCTTGTAGTTTGAAAATTTGAAACATTATCCATTGCTGTTGATTTAAGATTGGTTCCATGCTTAATTAAGTGGATGATCTAATAAATTCTTAGTTCTTTCAACCTTTTTCTTCCATATAGCTAATCGCACTTGTGCACATAAGGTTTCAACGATAAGATTTGAAAATTGCCTAACCTCTACAAAATCTTTGCAAGCTATCCTGGATTTGTTACTACCTTTAGGGTTAAGGTTTTGGGGAAAAAGAAGGCGATAAAGTCTTTCCAAAATAAAAAGAAAAGAAAAAAGAAAAAGAAAGAAAAGTGCGACCTTTGCCTTGAAATCAGAAACACGATGCGAGGGTATTTGTTAAAGAAAGTCTTTAAAAGCCCGGTGCCCTAAGCCAACTGGTTGGGAGCCATCGGCTTAGTGCTCACTACATGGGTGGATAGGTAAGGTCTAGCAAGTTGTAGGTGCTGGAGTCTCGAAGTCATTCGAGTGCGAGATTGAAACACAGAGAGTTTAGTGAAGTTTGAAAAATCCTTATGACTTGATGCCACACAAGCCTTAATTGGTTGGGAGTCATCGGTTTACATGGACTTTGGTGAAGTCGATTCCTCAGTTGCACCTGCTAACAAAAAAAAAAAAGTGGAACCTGGTGCATCTTGATTTGTTGGAATTAGGTTGGTGTGCTTGGAGGTTGGGGCGGTGGCTTGAGGTTGGGGGAGGTACGGTTTTGGCGGGTTTATTGTTGAAAACTAATCATATAAACACTTAGATTTTGGTGGAAATTCTAGATTGATTTTCTAGAGAAGGAAACTCTTTTGATGCTGAATTTTGTATGGCATTCACTCTCTCATGATGGTTATTAGGCAGGGTTTTGATGATTCTCATTGAGGGTTTGGCATTACTCATCCACATACTTTTTGAAATACCATTTTTGATAACATAATTTTGTTATTATTTTGTTTGCTCTTTCTTTCTTTCTTTCTTTCATTGCTAAGGGACTAGCAATGCCGGTTAAGAGTGATTAGTGCTCAAAAAGTGCTATTTTGAACCCTGTTTATTATAGGTTTTGAGCACTTCTTGTGTACTAATCAGTGTAATTAACCCAATTGGCACACTAAGGTCCCTGCTATTCTACTAATCGAATTTTGTGGCTAATTTTGTAGTTTTTGCAAGCTATTTATGCCAAAATTGTTGAGTCGATCCAAGCACGAAGAATTAAGTCGAACTCAGCATTACGAATAAGAAGTAGAAGGAAAAGAATGAGAGAAAATACTAAGGAAAATGGAGCACTACGGGGAAATTTCGTAGCACACGAAAATTTATGACCCTCTGAAAATGCTTTGCATTTTGGTTTTTGCCAGTCCATTGCATTTGACTTCCTTTTTGTGATTTTTCCAAATTTGCCCTTCATGTATTATGGGTATTGAGGGTATTTGTGTATTTTTGCTTATTTGAGCACTATATAAGCTCAAATAAAATCTTGTAGTGACATTCTCATTTTTTCTTTGCTAGATATAAAAACATATGGCGAGGATTTTCCTTCACTTTTTCTTTCCCTCATTTTTCTTTGCTTCACTGCTTTCATTTTCTCGGCTGCCACGCACCGCGAGGATGGCGGCTCAGGGATGGTGGCTAAACCCCTCCATCCTTGAGAGAGGAGAGACTCTTGGAGCAACTTGGTTTTGAGAGGAGGTAAAAATGTTGGTTCTCTTGCTTTAATGCTAACATTTATGATCATTTATGTTTCATTTTCACTCTAGGTTTAAATCTCTTAAATGTACCTTGATTAACTTTGTATTTGGCAAGCTTTAGTGTTTAGTGGATGCTTATTGCTTTAGATCAGATTCATTAGTTGCCTTTTATTAGTTACTGTAGGGTAGGTTTAGGGAATGTGTTCTTACTGTCCGGGAGCATTTATGTTCATTAAATGTTATATTTCAAAAGGAGAAATTATTAGGGTTCAGTTTTTATAGCTAAACAAAGATCTGGTTTGGGAATTGACTATAGGTCATCCTCCCCAAAGCGAGGAAAAGAACCAACAACCTCTCATTTACCTTAGGACCTCAGCCCATTGCCGTACTTGAAGGAGTTCTTTTTCATATTTTACTTTAGTTTATTTTCAGTTTACCAAATCATAACCCTCACTATTTTTTTTTACAAAATCTCGGAATCCAGAGCTAAATTCACCAATTTGGGCTTAGCGCTCTTAAATCATTTGTCGCAGAAGAAAACCTATCCACGTAATTTAGACCCTAGAGCCACTATATCGTATTTAAAGCTATGCTCTGGAAGTAGAAGGTATAGGTATATAAATATTTTGATTCAGGCACCCGATTCTCTAACTGCTTGAATCAACGCGAATGAGTAGTGCGATCTGATTAAAATACAATGAGATGCTTGAGGAAAGTGCTTAGATTGAGATTGTTCTGTGTCATGAGTGACAAAAACTAAATATTGGTTGACGAGCCAACCACCGGACTCCGTTACCTCGTAGGTGATTTGGTGCGAGAAATTCTTGACTGACTTTCCCTCCAAGATCGCACAACTGGTGCAAAGATTAAGACTTTTAGACAATTGGAGGAACACAAATGAGGCTTGGGATAGATTTATGGTGATGAGAAGATAATCCATACTACACGGAGTTGACTAGATGGATGCAAGGGCATACATTTTACAACAGTTTGAGTGACTCTACTAGAACAGTCATAGATGCATCAACAGGGGGTGCTTTGATGAAGAAGACTATAGACCAAGCATATGGAATTTTGGAAGAAATGGCTACCAATAGTGTCTGATGACGGGGATAGGGTAGTGCCCAGGGGAAAACTATGGGGAGTGTAAGATACAGATGTTTTGAGGCGATTTGGTCGACATTATTTTCCAACTCACTAAACACCTACAAAGATAACAAGGGGTAGTGAATGCCATTCAGACTAACCCTTGGGAGCTATGCGATTCTTGTGGTGGACAACACAATATTAGAAAATGCCAGGCAAGACAGATGATAGTAGAGTAGGCACCGTATGTGTCTAGATTTAACTAGCTATAACAACATGGCTCATATGGAGGAAACACATATCATAATCAAAATCAGAACTAGGGCCAGGGTTGGAGGAATAATCAGAACAATCAGAATAACCATAACTATGGATGGAGGAGTAATTAGAACAACATGCTTGATTCGCAGCCTGTAGGGTATTCTAAATCAACAAAATTTATAACTATTACCTCATTTTCACGAGTAGCATTGCTACTATAGTATAGTGACTCTAGGATCGTCCACATGGATGGGTTTTCTTTGTAGAAATGACTAATATTGAGGTTTACACTAGTGATTGTAGTTTGGATATTGGGGTTGTGATAACAAGGGGTTGGTTTTAATGGTTATCACTGAAAATAAAATAGATTAGAATGTGGAAAGAGGTCCCTTGAAGTCTCAGGACACTAGGCTTAGGTTCTTTAGACAAATGAGGAGGTTTTCGGGTCTTTACCTCGCATTGGGGAGGATAACATATAGTTATCTCTCAAATTGGATCTTCATTTAGCTATAAAAACTGACCCTCATTAAATATCTTTGAAAATGGCATTCACTGGCCATTAATGTTCTCAGTCAATAAAAACACAAGTCTCCTTGACTCACCTTTTAACGGCTCATAAATGATAACTAGCGAACATCACTGGATCTAACATTAAGCATCTAATGAGCCTTGATAGCTTACCAAATACTGAACATTCAAGGTGACTCGAAGGGATCAAAACCTGAAGTTGAAGAAAACCGATAATGACAGTGAATACACACGCAAAAGAAACATGAAACTTAGGTTGCCTTAGGATCCTTGGTGGTCTTCTACTTCAGAGGAAGGGTTTTAGCCAGCTCTGTCCTCTGAGATATCCTTAGAGGGGTGTTTGGCTAGTGAGAAAGAGAAAAGAAAATGAGAAAATGAAGGGAAACGGGGCTTGTTAAAATGACCTCCCAAAATTCAATAATCTAAAGTTTCTTTACAAAATGTTGTTTGGTCATTATATACCTCCAAACAATACAATTTACCAAATTGTATAAACTAAACACTATTACATGGGGAGAATTTGGGAAGAAAACAGAAAAGAGAGACAAAAATTAAAAAAGAATGGCAGGAAATTTATGAAACTCACCAAAATTCGTAGGGTTCTTAATTCTTGAAATTGTTCTATGTTTTACGCTTTTGCAGGAGTACTTCATACAGTTACGTATCCTACGAGTTCCAATTGTTCTATAAGATTTGATCGGGAAGCATTACTAGGTCCCTTAGCGTGCAAGTGGGTCGAATTTGGTGATTCTTAAGCAAAGTGCTGAAACCTTAGTGTTAAGAGTATGGAACAACACTATTTGGGTAGTAATCAATGCTACCTCCCTAAGTGAGCAAACCGTCACTAGAGAAAAAGGTAGATTTAGAAGAAGCTCTAGCTTCGATGCTCACTTCCCATACAACCTTATGAATGAAACAAAGGCAAACGTTCATAACCAGTCAACCCAATTGAATAATCAGGTAACACAGTTGAGAAATTTGGAGGTGTTGATGGGCCAGATGGCTAATTAGTTGACTAAGAGACCCCACGACTCACTACCAAGTAATTCAGAGGTGAACCCGAGAAGAGAAGGTAAAGAACATGTTAAGGTTATCTGTTGGATACATAAAAGTGCGACATTTATATAGGTTTTTAAGCCCCTAAACTCATGTTTTGCTTTCATTTTGTGTAGAATAGGTGATTTTGACATTTCTAGCGTTTTCCTGCGATGTGCAAGTTGTTCGATGTTGCATTGCACATTTTAAGACGGTTTGGTTTCAGGAGACAATTACGGATCATCGCCCAGATCAATTCCGAGTCTTGTCGGGAGGCCTCGGGGCGTTGCCAAAGTGAAGTTGGGCAATTGTGGAGACAAGTGCAGGTACTAAATCAGGTGTACGGTACCCACTTTGCGATTAAGATCAGTGGGATTTTGAATGCAGGTACCAAATCAAAGTGAATGCTTGGTACCCAGTGCTTTGTTGGAGAAACAGTGAGGTTTGGTGTAAATTGCAATCTTTATAGGAAGTAAGAGGAATTTCGATCTTGGTGCGAGGAGCACGCTTTCGTCTTTGATTCCCGCCGAGATCACTAATGTGGATTGTATTTAAGCCCACTTTAGGGCGGAGATTATGGGAGGGAGTTATGGGGTTTTTGGCTATGACTTTTGGAGTTCTCATTTTTTTCTAGGGGTTTTCTAGGTATAGTAGCTAGTTTCTTCTCGTTCCTAGTTTTGAACTTGTTTATAGTCTTTTAGTAGGTTTTATAGCTTGGCACTCCTTAGTGGGAACTGCGCGTTTTTATATTTCAACTTTGCAATTGAAGTGATATTTCTCAATTCACATTTAATATTATTGTTCCAGAATTTATGAAGCAATTCTCAGTTTTAATGGATTTCTAAACCTCCATGATATGGTTCTAACGGTGGAAACTCATCCCCTTTGAGGTAACAACACTCAGTCCCTCTCTAATGCTTTGTATGATATTAAACACTTGCTAAAATTCTTATAAAACCTTAGTTTGGCATCTTCTTGACAACGTGTGAACGAGAGATTCTTGATACACATTGTGCTTGATCTCAAATGCAATCTAAGAGTCTAATCCAAATTGTCTAAGCAAGTTTTTTGATATCTTCATTTGTCTTTTGTCTTACAAAGCTTTTAAAGTTTTATCCCCTATCAAAGACCATTCATCAATGGCTCTGAATGAGAATGTAAGTGAGAGGTGCCAGATTGTTACTTAGAGGAGAGTGAAGCTTTAGGATCTATCGTGCCTTTCTCTCGTTCAAAATAGTTTAAGTAATCGATTAACAAATCAATCAATCAAAACCCCGATTTTACTTTGTCGCACATTCATTGGATGTTAGCAATCTAAGGATCATCTAGGAAACCAGCATGCAGTGGAAATGACATGGTCTCCCACGGTATTATAATGATTGTGACAGCATCGGTTCCTACGCTTGGGAATAATTTACGGCTACCGCAGTAGATGAAGCATTTTTAGTGCTAGTTGTCAGGGTGGCGAGCACTCTAGTTGATCCAGAGAGAGATAGTGGTAATTTGAAATTGCATTGAAAATCCAGTACGTTCTCTACCTTTTCCTTTTAATTCTTTTTGTAGATAATATAAGTGGATACCTGTCTAGTTGGGGTAATATTGGTGCATCTAGGTTTGGGCTCGTGAGGAGAAACGCCAACTTATAAGAGTTATACCTCAAAGACATCTTAAAGATTCCACAGTAAGACGTTTATTTCAAGAGAACCCTGATCTTTAAATGCAACACCCTAGAAATTAGCAAACTCATTTTAATCCAAATGACCAAGGGTTACCTGGTAACTAGCAAAGACCTTATGAACCTCCATGACAAGGAGATGGTGTTGCACTGCTGGCAACCCCGACGGCGAGAGGGGGAAATATTAATTTTCAGCAAAATAAATATCGAGTTCCCCTGCCCTTTACCTAATGTGTAAAGGACCCTTCGAGAGATTCTGCAACCTCAAAGAACCACAACAAACTCATGTATTAGCCTACTTGAAGAGAGGCTAACAATTCCTTATGAAGTGGGAGATGATTCGTCTTCTCCTGTGTATCAAGAAGTCGATTAGGAACCCTGCTCATTCATGAAGGAGATTTTGAGGATGTTTGTTGCCTTCCTTTCCTACGGGATGCCTCTCCATATAATATATATGTATGGTTTTATTCTCATTCTCTCTAAAGGAAAGGGGCAAAATATGGTTTAACTCTCTTGCTCCTAATTCAATTTTCACTTGAGAAGACATGCAAAATGAATTTCTGAACAAATTCTTCCCTCCGGGATGCACTAATGCACTCATGCGAGCAATCCAAAACTTTTTTGAAAAACCGGGTGAACCTTTTGCTATTGTAGCTGGGAAAACATAGGACCTCCTCCACACTCTCACTCATCATGGTTTGGATGTTAAGACAAATTGTTGAATATTTTCTGGGGACTCTCCCTAAATAACAAACAATACATCAAATGATGTGTGCGGGGGTTCTATGAGAGAAAACTAGGAGGTGTGCAATTTTTTGATACAATAGCGAAAATGCTCGAACTTGGGAGACTAATGCACCACTGAATCTTTGCTTAAGTGCATAGTACACCTACGGGAGGGAATACATCCTTAAGAGAGAATGATGAAGCTGGCGAAAATAGCCAATTTAACTAGAGTTGAGAGGCCATCGAATTAAAAAAAGTGATAGAATTATTTGTACCAGTACCTTCGGTGCCTATGGGATGCAGGTGGATGAGTCATGCATCATTGCGATGACCCCCACTCATTTCAACCATTAAACGCCCTAACCTTCCTCGAGTCAAAGGAGGCAGTCGAATAGACGAAGCTAATGCTCTTAATTACAAAATGAAGCCCTTGACTCTCATACTGCGAGCGCAATAGGGGTGGGGTAATCACCCCAATTTTAGTTGGAAGGAGTAAGGGGAGGCCAAAACCATTTTCCAAATAACCAAGGCAAGAACTTCCAAAACCAAGGCTTTTCAAATCAAGCCCCTCAATTCCAAAATCAAGGTCTCAAGGATTTCCTGCGAATCCTAACCAAGGGTTTCACCCGCAACTTCTCGGGAATCGAAAATCGACGGCTTCTGACCTCCACATAAGGGGATTTGAGGAGGACATTTGGCGTAGTTTGTCATTTCAATAATCCACCAACATGAATTTCGAACAACGCAAATGATGCTTGAGATCCCAGAATCACTAAGTTGACCTCTTCTATGGGCAATGTTCAACAAGAAGAAACTCCCCTTCGGACAATCGAAACCCTCGAGAGTCAAAATAGTGTTGGAATCTCAAGTCCAAATGATGTAGCTTTTGAACGCATTTCAGGGCTGCATCACCATACGCGAGGGTGGAAGCAATTATTAAGCCATTCAACGAAATTTCTAAAGAAAGCGACAAAAGAATTCAAATGAACCACCAAGGGATGATGATGTGTAAATGACCTAAATGTTCTAGGACAGAATGTTATTGATGTTGAGTTTAGAAAAGAAAAAGCTACACATTACTTACTTCACGCTCCATACCCTTAAAGGTTGAGAGCCCTAAAGAAATTGAACAATCATTAAATCCTGTAAGGTTGTTCAAACGGGTTAAAATGAGCTTATTCCCTTGTTGGATGCTATAAAGAAAAATTCCATCATATGCCAAGTTCTTGAAAGACTTGTGTACTGTGAAAAGAAAGTTAGGTGTCAACAAGGATGCATTTATGACTGAACAATCCACCTCTTTGATTAGGAACAACTTACCCTCGAAATACAAAAACCCAGGAAGCCCCACTATTTCCATAGTGGTGGGAAACTCGAAATTGGGACATGCTCTAGTGGACTTAGGAAAAAATGTTAAGTTGTTGCCATACTCGGTATATGTTGAGCTAGGGTTAGGAGTTAGAGGCAGGCTAATATCACTTGCCCTTCGACTAGTGTGTAGTGTGAAAATTCCTGGGTATAGTGAAGGCGTCTTGGTGTAGTGGAATGAGTTACTAACTTTCTGTGAATTTTGTTATTCTTGACACTCAACTGTGGTGAGTCGAGGGACTGGAGTTTCTAGTGATTCTTGGTAGGCCCACAGCCCCTATTGGCCACTACGATGCCATTATGCAAGTAAGGAGGACTAATGACGTTATCTTTTGGTAACATGACTGTTAATCTAAATATTTTCAATGTTATCAAGGAAATAGGGGATGATGAGGATGTTTGTGAGGTAAATATGATAGAATCTGTTGTGCAGAACTATGTAGATCATGTTTCATATGATGACCCTCTCAAGTCTTATCTAGTAAGCCCAAGTTGTGTTGAGGAGGTAACCACATCCGAATTGGAATTTTTGCACTCCATAATTGAGCCGCGGTGAATTAATGGGGAGGCAAATGGATAACCATGATTTGAAAAATTGCCATTGATTGAAACAGTATTACCTTGGAGGAAGAGAAGCCACTAAGCTTGAATTAAAAACCCCTACCATGCGCATCTGTATGCATTCCTAGGGGTAGAAGATACTTTCTCAGTAATCATATCCTCCTCTTTAGAGTCAGATAAAGAGAATAAACTTTTGGAGAAATTGAGAACCCACAAAACCGCCATAGGATGGACCATTGCAAATATTAAGGGAATTAGCCCCTTGATTTGCACACACAGGATTCACTTGGAAGAGGATGTCAAACCTTCTAGACAACCACAGCGAAGGCTGAACCCAGTCATGAAAGAAGTTGTCAAGAAAGAGGTCTTAAAATTGTTGGATGTAGGTGTTATTTACCCTATTGCAGATAGCAAGTGGGTCAGTCCAACCCAAGTAGTTCCTAAGAAATCCGGGGTCACTATGGTAGAAAATGAACATAATGAGCTCATTCCTACTCGGGTCACCATAGGTTGGAGGGTGTGCATAGACTATAGGAAACTTAATGTTGGCACTAGGAAAGATCTTTTCCCTTTACCTTTTGTGGACCAAATGTTGGAGAGAGTTTCAGGGCATGAATTCTATTGTTTTTTAAATGGGTACTCAAGGTATAATCAAATTGAGATAGCCCTAGAAGATCAAGAGAAAACGACGTTCACTTGCCCTTTTAGTACATTTTCCTTTAGGAATGCCCTTCAGATTATGCAATGCACTAGGGACCTTCTAGCGATGCATGATGGGGATTTTTAGTGATATGATAGAACATATCTTAGAGATTTTCATGGACGATTTGTCTGTTTTTGAAGATTCATATGAGGGATGTTTGGAAAATTTAAGGAGAGTACTAGAAAGATGTAAGGAGAAGAATTTAGTACTGAGTTGGGAGAAATGTCACTTCATGGTGACACAAGTGATTATTAACTAGGGCACATAATTAGCCGAGAAGAAGGAATAGAGGTAGATAAAGCGAAAGTTGAGTTGATCTCCAACTTACCCACTCTAAGTGTAATCAAGGATATACGATCATTCTAGTCATACGGGATTTTATAGCGGGTTCATAGAGATTTTGAGTGCATATGCGTCCTTTGTCTGATTTTCTTGCCCGAGGATGTCACTTTTGAATAGTCCACGGGCATGAGGGCGGCCTTTGATAGGCGAAAACTATGTTAGTGTCACCTCCTATCATACGATCCCCTAATTGGGACCTCCCTTTGAGATCATGTGTGTGACGCTTAGTGATTATGTCATAGAATTGTATTAGGGCAAAGGGAAGATAAAAAAGCGTTTATGATTTATTATGCTAGCAAGACTCTAGACTCCGCTCAGTCCAATTATACAACTAAGGAAAAAGAGTTCTTGGCTGTAGTGATTCGCACGTAAACGTGTAGCTAGGTAACTAGAACGACAAAATTTGTAAACTATGCAACCTAACTGCTTTGTAGCCTAGCTATTGCGGTATAAGCGTCTAGGGTCGAACTACGAGGGATGAGTTTTCTTCGTGCGAATGATTCTGATTGATGTAAATGGTGAATTCACTTTGGATTTGGGGTTTTTAGTAAAAGCAGTGTGATTGGTGGTTTGAAAGCTATGAAAATGAAATGAAATAGAATGTAAAATAACTCCTTGAAGTCTCTCGGGCCCAGCAGGCTTGAGGTTCTAGGGCGGCCCAGGAGGGTTCTCGGGTCCTTTTCTCGCGTTGGGGAGGATGACCTATAGTCATTTCCCGAACCGGGTCTTCATTTAGCTATAAAAGCTGAACTAAAAAAGTTTTCTGCGAGAAACAACATTTATTGGTCATTCATGTTTCAAAGCAGTAAAAACTTATTCTTTGACCAAACCTGCAGAGGCAAATAAATGGCAACTAAGCGAGCCTCAGTGGATCTAGCAATAAGCATCCATTGAGCCTTAAAAGCTTGCCAAGTATTGGCTAATCAGGGTACATCAAAAGGATTTAAACTTGAGGTGAGATACAGAGACATAAATGATAATAACTGCATGCGTTGAAAATAAAGAGGACAGTAGTTTACCTCAAAACCTTGGCCCAGTGGTCTTCCTCTTCAAGGATGAGGGGGTTTAGCCAAGCATCCCTTGAGTTGTCATCCTCAAAGAGTGGTTGATAGGTGAGAAAGTAAGAGAAAGGGAGAGAAAATGAGAGAAAATCCCACAAAGAATGAGAGAGTTGAAGCTTTCTCTCAAAGTGTGCATAAAGTGATCATTATCCTGTACAGAGCCTTGACTGAGGCTTAAATACAACTTAGAACAAGGGAAATTACAAAAATGTCTGAACTACCAAAAATACATAAAGGGGGTAGTTTAGGAAAAAGCCATAGAAAAGGTGGTCAAAGTGGAGGTAGAGCAGGTTGCGAAATTTATGCAATGGTCCAATTTCCTTCAGTTTGTGGCTCCAATTTCCATCCAACTTATGACACGCATCTCTGAGTTCGGCTTGGATTCTTCGTGTTTGAGTCGGCTTGATGACGTTAACATATTTAGCTTGTATAACTACAAAAATAGCCACAAAATGCGATAAGTAGTAAATCCGGGACCTTAATGTGCCAATTGGGTTCTTTAAGTTGATTAGTGCACAAAAAGTGCTCAATATCTACTATAAATAGGGTTCAAAATAGCATTATTTGAGCACTAATCACTCCCCCCAACCGGCACATTGCTAGTCCCTTAGCAATGACAGAAAGAAAGAGAGAGTAGGCTAATTATATTAACACAAAAATAGTATCTCAAAAAGTATGTGGATGAGTAATGCCTAACCTAGTATGAATCATAAGACACCGCACCATAACCATCACTTGGGAGAATAGATATATACAAAATCAAGTTTTAGAAGAGTATCAACTCGAGGAATAGACACGAAACTTCAAAATCTAAGTGTTTATGTGATTAGTTTTTAACAGTAAGCTGCTAAAGCCCCCTTTTCGCTGACGAGCTACGCTAGGACTGAACATTGGCCAACCTAAGGCAAAATCTGGCTCCACTCTTATTCCACTTTTTGTGTTTGTGTAGGTGCAATGCTGAGGAATCGGCCTCACCAAAGTCCATGTAATGGGGGTCGAGCTCCGACTGCAATTGGGCTTGAGGCATCAAGTCGCCACAAAGATCTTTCGACCTTGTCTTCAGGTTTACCGGGATTTTTTTTTTTTCGAATGATTTGAGCTCCCAGCACCTGACTTCGCTAAACCTCACCCATCTACCCATGTAGCGAGCACTAAGTTGGAGGCTCCCAACCAGTTGGTTTAGGGCACCAGGCTTTAAAGACTTTCTTCATATACCCCTCGGACCGTGCTCGGGTTTCAAGGCGAAGCGTCACGACTTTCTTTTTCTTTTCTTTTTTTTTCATGGCGCATTTTGAGAGGCTTTGTTGGTCTTCTTTTGGGAGCCTTAACCTATCATGGGTGGTGATGAGGCTGGGAGTAGGTTTTTTCAAAGTGAAAGGGGCTGGAGTTTCAGGCTTTGCTGGGGAAAGCGTGTGCACTGTGTGTGGCTAGCCCAAAGGTGGAAGAAGAAGGTTGAACACCATTGAAGCTTCCGGCGATCATCTAACTAATCGTAAATGGAATTAATCTAACATCAATAGCATTGGGCGGTGTTTGATTCTCAGCTTGCAGGTTAGAGCCAAAACCCGCAAAAAAGGGTGCAATTTTTGAATTGAGAAAATGAGTTGTATGGTATGTATAAGAATATATATCACTATGTTTTCAGTTTTTAAAAAATAGACAAACAGCTTCACAACACAGAACAAACAACAAGCCACTAAACATACAAATGAGCTTATAAGAGACAGTGAAATCAAAAGTGTAAAAGTCCTTCAGCCACTTAACTCTCCCCAGGCCAAATATCACATTTGTCATGATGGGGCTCGGATTGGAAAGTTAGAAGGAAGTCTTTACCACTCAATGCGTGCTAGGTGGAAGGTCATCCTTGTGCAGGCGGTGATCTTTGCTAGTGAGTGTTGCATTGTTCTTTGCTTCTTGAGCACATCAAGAGAGTCTGTGAAATTTGTTTGGGTAGAAGGTCTTTGGGCCCGAAGAAGGATGGGCCCGAAGAGGCATGGGCGGGACGCGTGTAGAAATCGGGGTAGACGGGTGACTCTGGATCTGCATGAGGATAGCCTGATTCTGTGCGAGTGCGGCCTCAGTGCGCATCATTTTCTCAGCTAGGGCTGTGTGGGCAGCTACAAAGGATGCCGAAGTGACAGAGAAGGCGCGGATTGCATCCATGATGGCCAGGAAGTCCCGAGTAGAAATGGTGATATCTTTGCGAAGGTATTTGAAGTGCTCGGTCATGACATCTGCGGGGGCTGTGGTACTGAGAGGCAGGCTTTGAGGTGTATGAAAGGATCTGGGGAGCTATGGGTAATGGAGTAATTAATTAGCTGGGCGGGATGAGGATCTTTGGAACGTGCTCTTGATGTGCACCTCTTTGGAGTTAGATTTGCTCTTATGTAGGAAGGTCGTTCTTTGGTTGGTCTCGGTGCTCCGGTGGGGTGGCGGGGCCTGATGCCGCCACCGGTCAAGCTATAAAGGATAGCCTGCGTCACGGCGGTACTGGCTTTGGGCTCGACGAGGGAAGCGATGTGCTCTAATACGCATGGCATAAGTCTTGGGAGCGGGAGGAGTGGACTCGGCTGGTCGAGACTCTTGAGATGGACCTTGTCCTCGAAAGTGGAGACGAGATATCATGATAAGCTCGGCGGGCTGGGCAGAGCCCTGCAAATACGGTATAGAGCCTCCCGAATGGCTCCTCTCATCATCTTGTGTCTTTGGAGCGGAAAAAGATTAGGCCGCGAATATGGTCTATGAGCAAGCCGGAGCGTATCTGAACAACATAGGCGGATTTGTAGTGTCCGGGATAGTAAGCTTGAACCATCCTTGGTCGAGGATGGGGCCCTTGTCTATAATTTGTCGAGTTGGCAAGAACCACCCGACCAGTTGAGCGTATTTGCTATATATCAAGTATTACGATATCCATGTCGACCATCGATAGTGAAATCAGATGTGTAGCGATCCGAGCGATCCAGGCGAATGGCGAGTCCGAACCAAAAACCCAGGGACACCCGTTTAATTCTTTTAGTTATCATTTTATTAAATTTTCGTTTTCAAAAGTGTTGCGACCCGAATCCCCCGACCCGACACGAATGGATCAGGAACCGAGCCCGATTTACTAAAGCGTTTTCATTTTATCTATCAAAAGTATTTTTATTACGTCATTTGTGGAAGCAGTTCGATTTAGACAAGCTACAATCGCTACAAATTCAATGCAATTAGTGTGTAAACATTTAACAAAATACATTTACAAAGAAGGCATTCATGCCTTTTTAAAAATGATATAAGAGTAAGGTTTAGAGTTTAACTATTTTGTTTACAAAATACCACTTGTTCAAAAGAGATGATATTCAAATTACGGAGTATATATTTATACGCCGTACTCTCTCTATGACTCTGCGCTGCGCGATCTTGGCCTTCTTTTCTTTGTACTCGTGCTAGCAGCGTAGATAAAACTACACTAAGCATTTTCTTGCTTAGTGGTTCCTATCGATTCTATTCCAATATTCAATTTAACTTTCGGCATGTATTTAACGACCCAAACCGCCTTTAATATATCAACATATACTCATGCTATTCATTTACGCATCTTTCAATATACAAATCATTTTGCAATATCATAACATGCATTTCAATGCAACAATAATTCATTTCACCATTCAATTTATGAGATTAAAGCATATACATGAGAATCCCATTTACACTCGTCAATGTTGGTTCATTCACCTTGACTATTGAATTTAAATTTTCGACGGATTCCGTTTGATGAATCTCGCCCTTATTATCATTCGGTAATGTGTTTACACATTTAACAATTCAGTCTCCCATCATGACGGATGCCGTTTGGTGCACCCCGACATGTGGTATCAATTAAATGCCATACGCCATCATGACGGATGCCGATTGGGAAAATTTCTTCAATGCCATACGCCATCATAGCGGATGCGTTGAATGCATCCCGCCAAGTAGGACGTGGACAATTTTAGGTGCCTTCGTGGCGGATGCGATTTGTATCCCGTTAAGTGATTCATTCGATATATCGATCAATTCACATTTATGGCCAGTTCCGTTTAATGAATCCACGTCTTTATCATCATGCACATTCGTCCGGTTTTCAAATATCACATTTCAATTCGATATTCGCTTTGGTATTATCTTTTCAAAGAACTATACTCAGTCTATGTACTTATTTCATATATGCTCATTTACGTACTCGTTTCATATGCTCATTCATGTACTCATTTCATAGTTGCCAGTAAACTACTGTATACTTGAAATAAGAATAGATCGGAAGAACAAACCGAAGTTATCGAATCTAGCTTCCTTCTCTTCGATCTCGGTCCTAGGTTAGGCGATCATCACCCATCCCTAGTCAATAACAATCACGCCACTCTTAGTGGATAATGAATTCTTAAACAATTTTAGTGAATTACAAATTTATTTCCTTTAACGGTCTTGGGTTAAGACACTAAGTGCACTTGACGAACTTATGTAGGCGGTGAGTGCGAGCATTTTCACTTAGCTCTAACCTTATTTGAACCCCATTAATCATTTCTTAGGGTCGCTAAACAATCGGTGTATGAATACGGGACTTACTTGGTGCAAAATAAACTTAAAACGAGAATTTCTTTGGAACTACGAGTCTGGGGTACTACTTTGACACAATAACGGTGCGGGTTATCCATTGCGGTCGGTGCGGGTGCGAGGTTTGGCGATGCCGTGCGGTGCCCTCTGCATCTGTCTGGGGTACCGCTCCATGGGGTATCGGTACACCTACGGGTTTTTGCCTAGAAATGTGCGGGATTTTGCATTTTCACACATTTTTCTTCCATGACTCTTCTCAGTCGTCGTATCAAAAAATCACCATAGAATCTGCAAAACAACCTCCAAAGTGGTTTTAGAAGATCAATAAATCCATTTCCCTCAAATTAGGGCCTTTCACCCAAATCCCGAATCAAGCAGAATGAGGTTAGGGTTTGATTTTCTTACCTTAGCCGCGAATCTTCATTCCATGTTGGCTTCTTAGAGTAAAAGTGGGAAAGGATCACACCCAGCTTGATCTCTTACTTGGACCTAGTTTCTTCTCCACAGCTCTCTTCTCTCTTCTTCACAAAAACATGATGTGCTCCAAAAATGAGCACCCCAAAGACCAATTTTGGTCTTTTAAATCTCTCTTAAGTGTAAGGCCATGTTTGGCCTACACCCCTTTTTCACATTTCTAATTTTTGTCTTAAGTCACTTAATTCTCATAAGGCCTTGTTTGTCCACCCAATAAATCCAATTTTTCTTTTTTTTTCTTTCCATTTTTGGCATTCTAACTCTTTATTTCACTTTCCTTATCATTTATTATTTATTTCACATTAGCATTTAAGCTATCATTTGACCCTTAGGTCCTCATTTTACAAATTTCCTCATTTTTCCCTTTTTCACTTGGGTTTATTTAAGGTTCGATAAATTTCTCAATTTAGCATATAATATTCAATCATAGCCTCACTCTTTCCAATTTACATTTTACAATTTATCAATTTGTCAGTCCCAGGAAAAACCACGAGTTTATTCAATTCATACACGAATATATAATAAAATTATTATAAAATTCTAGGAGTATTTTGGGGCGTTAGAACTCTTCCCCACTTAAGAAAATTTCGTCCTCGAAATTTACCTTGAATTAACGGTGCGAGATGCTGGCACGCGCATGTTCTTCACTTTCCTAAGTGGCTTCTTCGGTCTTGTGGTTTCTCAACAACACTTTGACTAGCGGAATCTTCTTATTCCGCAATTCCTTCACTTCACGAGCCAAAATTTCTACTGGCTCTTCTTCATATGTCAAATCAGGTCTAAGCTCAATTGTCTCATGAGACTACATGTAGCCAGTGTAGTCCCGGTACCTCGTAACATGGTTATGGAAAACATTATGGATCTTCTCCAAGTCCGGAGGTAAAGTCAAACGGTATGCCACATGCCACTGGACCCACTTTTTCAATTACCTCATATGGGCCAATAAATCTAGGGCTCAACTTGCCCTTTTTCCTGAATCTCATCACCTTTTTCCAAGGCGATACTTTTAAAAACACTTTTATGACCTCATATCAGATATCTTTTCTCTTCATGTCGACATATGACTTAGCATGCGTCGGTGGCCACTCAAATCTCTCTCTAATCATTTTTCACTTTTTCTTTATCTCTTGTATCAAATCGGGGCCAATCACTTTACTTTCACTCAGTGTCCAACACAGCGGTGTTCTGTTTTCTTCCATATAGAGGCCTCGTAAGGCACCATTCGATACTTGATTGGGTATTTGTTCAATACCACGGAATTCAGCTAAAGATGTGTCGATCCCAACTACCCTCATAGTCGATCGCACAACTCCTTAACATATCTTCGAAATCACGGATCACTCTCGATTGTCCATGCGTGCAGCGGGTGGGTGTTTGTGCGAGAATTCGGTCGAGTGCTGGGCCTCTTCACCGTTTTCCTGAAAATCTCAGTAAACCTCGGATCTCGTTGTAAATAATGGATCTGAGGAATCCATGTAACTTGAATTATTTTCTTTGATATACGACTCTGCTAGCTTGTCAAGCGAATAGTGGGTTCTCGGTAGGAAGTGAAGTGGCAGTCAATCGGTCCACCATTTGGTAGGTCATGCTTTCTCCTATCAATGGTAACCCGACCCTGAAATCCATGGTTATTCGGTCCCATTTCACTTCGGTATTTGATTAGTGCCTAAAAGTGCTGTTTTGAACTCTATTTTAATAGGTTTTGGCCTTTTTGTGTACTAATTGTTATAATTAACCCGATTGACATGTTCGGGTCCTATTGCACTAATTGCATTAGAAGTATTTTTGTAGTTTTACGAATTGAAAGCCAAATTATCGTGTCAATCAATCATAACCAAAAGTTGGGTTGATTTCATCAATTTCATATAGTCTTCTATCAATTTCAACAAGCTAGGGAATGAAGAATTTCAAAGCATGAAGAAATGGAATAATCGCGATTGAGATAGTAGCGGCGAGGGCGATGGAGCGATGGCGCGGGAGAACCGGTGGTTCGCTATGGCATAGCGAAAATTTACGCAATCTAGCGAAATTTAAGCTATAAAAACACTAATAAGCTAGCGAAATTTCGCTAAAACAGCGAAAATTACGTACATAATAAAAATTTTGCATTTCTATGCCTTGTAATTTTAGCTATCTTCATGAAATTCCCACTGCGTGAAAGTGCCTTTTGTGTTTTTAGTATTTTGATTCCAAGCGACCTCGTTTTGATTAATTACATTTGTCCCTATTGGCAATTACATATTTTAGGCATTTTTGGTATTTCACACCTCTTGTATGGCTATATAAGCCAACTTATAGCTTTTTGTAACCCTAAATTTTAATCTTTCATTACACGCGCAACTTTTGTTTTAGGTTATAGTTTTCTCTCTTCTCTCTCCTCTTTCTCTCACTTTCTCAGCTGCCAAACATCCTCCGAGGATGACAACTTCCGGAGAGATGGCGACTCGCCATTTTCCTTGGAGTGGACGGCGGCTGGACGAGAATCGAAGCGAGGTTTTCCATGTTTTAACGGAGGTATTTTCTACCATTTATGGTTTCAGTCGAACGTAGGCTTTAATCCCTTCAGTTGCTTTGAATGATCAATATTTGATAAGCTTTTGGGTTCCTTGGATGCTTATCGTTAGATCCATTGACACCCGTTAGTTATCATCTATGGGTTATTGAAGGCGATTGAGGATATTTTATTATCCCCAAATTTTAGGTTGATCACTTTGGTTCACTTTATGCTTGACGATGCCCGAGTAAGCTTTAGGGTTCATTGTATACTTATTGTTAGATACGATGACATTCATTAGTTATCATTTGTGCTTTGTTGGAAAAGTGAATCAAAGGTGATGTGTCTTGTCTGAGACTATCAATGGGAGGAAAATACCAAATTTTTCAAAGATAGTTATTTAGGGTCGATTTTACGATTAAATGAAGAAACTAGGTTTGGAGATGACTACATGTCATCCTCCCCAGCCCAGCGAGAAAAGACCACTGGAAAACCTCAGGTGCCTTAGAGCCCACAGCTGATGACATAGCTGCGCAAGGAATTCTATTTTACAATTTTCTTTACTTATTTTATTTTTAACACCAACGAATCACCAACTCCTGTTTTTGCAAAACCTTAAAATTCAAATTGCCATTTTTGACTTCACTTAAATCATTTGTATGAAGAAGCCCATCCTGTGTTCGACCACAGACCTTTATCTTTGCGGTAGCTTGACTACGGCAGTAGGAGGAAATGTAGGATACAAATTTTGTTGATTCGGATCACCTAACGTGGCCACGAATCAAATGTAGTGCTAGTTAATAGGATGGTGTGCCTAAGTGCGAATGATGACTTGTTGAACACTTGTGATCCTCATCCTGAAGTTTTGGTGGCTCCTCTTGGCTACATATATATTTTTAGTGTTTCGGTGTGTTTAATTTTATCTTGTTTTTATCTAACTTTACCGCTTTTGGTAGAGTTGTTTTTCCTTTGTTTGGTGTGCACTTACATTTCTTTGCGAGGAATCCATTTTCGATGGGTTAAAAATTAAGAGGCAAGCGGGTTCGATTGGGAAAAATTGATGTGATCAAATGGAACCCAGCATGAAGGCAATACGGTCGGAAACTCTAGGACATTCATGTCAATGAGATTCCTGAGGGGACCTTCATGGCGGTAAGCGTGACTTTGTAGAGAGAAATCAGACCACCCAGTGCATGAGGGAGATATGAGACCCGATGGATGGGTGCACCCCACATGGTTGCCTCCACGGTATACCTCGAATCCTCGGCCGCCTGACCACCACAATTAATTTCTCGGTTGAGCGGGCCATTACGGACCTTACTAAGCGGTGGGTGATCTTGTGGATGAACAAAAGAAATTCAAAGACGGTGGGTGAAAAATCCATGCGGGAGAATTTCACGGACGAAGATTAGATGGGGTGAATAATGATTTTGAGCATGAATGGGAAAACCTGCGAATTCCATTGAAGACTGGTGATCAGCATCGATGTCCACGGAGGAGGAGTGTCAAGTGACACCATGGCGGAGGTGAAAATTTTGAATCCTCGGTTGGTCGCTGGCATGCACTGTGGGAGAGCGAAGCGACCTCCCATTGGCGAGGATAGCGGTGGAAAGGAAGAAGGGAGGAACCCCAGGCTATCGTTCAACGGAAGCCCCATAGATTTGGATCTAATGTCCTTTATGACCCAAAATAGCCACGGCTGCCGGTGTGCATATTGACACTGCGTGAGCCCAGAGCTGCGGCCTTGCTCCCAAAACCCATGCGGTCCATCCCTTTGCTTGTCTGACATTTCAAAGAAGTTAGTAGTCCAGCTGTCTGAAGCCTCTGCCCTTACATCAAATACCTGCCCCATTTGCCTACATTTGCATGACATAGTGGATGGTTCGGTCTTGGGTTCAGTTTGGAGCGCAGGCCGGCATTTGAGCTCACTTGATTCAGCCTCGAGGCCTAAGGAAGTGGTTTGGGGGGAGCACAGTCTCCCCCACTTTTTTTTTTCATTTTTTCTTGTCTTATTTTATTTTATCGTATTTTATTTTGATTTCGTTAATTTTAATTTTTAGATTTTCTCTAATTTTTAGTTAATTCTTGTTTTTAGATTAATTTTACTCTTCTGCTTGATTTTCTTAATTTTTCTTGCGGTAATTTTGCAGTTTTTGTGTAAATTTTGAAATTTGATTGAAGAAATTGGAAGAAATTGCAAGCAAAAATGAAGATGGGAAGTTTTCGCAACTATAGCGAAAATTTCGCAATACTAGTGAAATGCGAAAATTTCGCTATAGCGAAAATTTGATGGAATTTTCGCTAGAATTTCGCTAAGCTAGCGAAATGGATTGTACTTGATAGTAGCAGTGGGAAAATGACAAAACAGCGCACAGTGTTTCATTTTATTTTATTTTATATTTTATATTAAAAAAAAAACCGTTTGTTTTTTTTATTTTATTTTTATTTTTATTTCTAAAAAAAAGTATTTTATTTTATTTTATACTATATATATATATATATTAAAAAATTTTACCTCTCTGAAAAATTTGTTTTTTATTTTTATTTTATTTATTAATTATTTTATTTTATTTTTCAAAAAAAAAAAAAAATCGCTAGCACATTAATTTTCGCTAGCTTAGCGAAAATTTAGCTAAGCCCAACAAGAATTTTTAACTATGGAGCTACTTTTGACCTCAGTTTGTTTCTCTCATAACTTTTCATTCGAACTTCGTTTTAGGCGTTCTTGGCACCGTTGGAAAGCTTAGAGAGTGTAGAATCCAAATATGCACTTTTGAAATTTTTATGAATATGTAATTTTCAAATGCTTCAACTGGTCACTTTTTTTCTCTCTTTTCTTCTCCTAACTTGTTTTATTTGGAAGCTGGCTTGAAGTGAATGAGGTGTCGATGGAAAACTGCGAAGTTTCCTATCCGGCCAATGATCACATCTCATCAAGGGGGTAACACTTCATTCTCTAATTTTTCAATCCAAGGCCCGTTGGGACAGAGATGTTTGAGTTGGGGGAGGATTGTAAAGGAAGTGAAGCTTTTGTATTTATGTTTTGTTATTATTTTGTATGGCCCATTTTGTGATGTTCAGTGGCTTGTTGGGTTCCCTTTCTATAAAACTGTTATACTATACAACTTACTTTTTCAAAATCTGGACCCATTTTGCAATCAAATTTTTTGTGGTTTTGCCTAACCTGCAAGTTGGAAAATTTAAACTTTGTCCAATTCTATTGATGCTAGATTGGTTCCATGCTTGGTTGAGTGAATGATTAGTTGAATTCTTATTGATTTCGACATTTTTCTTCCACCTTTAGCTAACCACACACGAGCACATTAGGTTTCAATGATAGGGTGAAAAAGCTAGCATAACCTCCTTTACTTTGCATAACCTACCTAGTTTCATTGTAGCCTTTAATAGGTTAAGGACCCTGTGGAAAGAAGGCGATCGTCTTCGAAAAATAAAAGAAAAAGAAAAAGAAATAAGAAAGAAAGAGAAAGAAAAAGAATAAAAATTACCCAGCGCTTTGCCTTGAAATGAAACGCGGTCAGGGGTATATGGTAACCTTTAAAGCCGTGCCACTAAACCTTCTTTGGTTTAAGTCCAGAGCTTGAGTGATTCTCTACATGGGTGGATGGGTGGGTTAGCAAGTTGTAGGTCTTTGGAGTCGAAATCGTCGAAGTCAGGGGTGAAACTTGAAGAGTTAGTGGTCGAAAGATCCTCGTGACTTGGTGCCACTAAGCCTTAATTGGTTGGGTCATCGATAGATCCAGATTACATGGACTTTGGTGAGGTCGATTCTCGGCATTGCACCTATGACCTTGAAGAATTGTGGAATAAGAATTGAGTTTGATCTATTTAGCAGTTAGCATGCTAGGTCGTGGTAGTAGCTAGGTTGGGGAGAGTGCGGTTTGACGGTTTATTGTTGAAGATCAACAAAACACTTAGACTTTGGTGGAAGTTTACGGTTGATTCACGAAGGAGGCTCTTTTAATACTGATTTTTGTATGGCATTCATTCTCTCATGATAGTCATTGGACCACGACTTTGATGATTTACTTATGGTTAGGCATTACTCATTCCACGACCTTTTGAAATACCATTTTTTGTGAGCGTTATTTTGTTATAGTTTTATATGTATTTTATTACTTTTTCTTTCATTGCTAAGGGACTGGCAATGTGTAGGTTAGAGGTGTGATTAGTGCCCCAGTGCTATTTTAAACCACATTTTTAATAGGTTTTTGGCGCTTTTGTGTACTAGTATTATAATTAACCGATTGACATGTTGGTCCCTATTGCACTTAATTGCATTAGGGCTTTGTTTGTAGTTTTGCGGGGTGAAAGTCAAATTATCGTGTCAATCCAATCATAACCAAAGTTGGGTTGATTTCCATCAATTTCATATGGTCTTCTATCAATTTGACAGCGAGAATAGAAGAATTTCAAGCATGAAGAAATGGAATAATGCGAGTGGGTAGCGTGGGGCAGTGGAGACGATGGCCACGGGAGAGAGCAGTGAATTTGTATGGCATAGCGAAAATTTATAATCTAAGCGAAATTTTAGCTAAGCTATGAGGCCGTAACAGTGAAAATTACTGTATGGCGAAAGATTTTGCATTTATTTATGCCTTGTAATTAAATTATGATAAGCGAGAAATTCCCTACATAAGCGAAATTCCTTCCTTTGTGTTTTTGATGTTTTTGATTCAACGACCTCGTTTTGATTAATTACCATTTGTCCTGTGGCAATTACATATTTTAGGCATTTTTGGTATTTCACACCTCTTGTATGGCTATATAAACCCCGACTTATAGCTTGTAACCCTAACTTTTAATCTTTCAGTACACGCGCAACTTTTGTTTTAGGTTATAGTTTTCTCTCTTCTCTTTCCTCTTTCTCTCACTTTCTCGGTTTGCGAGCATCCTCAGGGATGATGACTCGGAGGATGAGCGGCTAAAGCATTTTCCTTGGGTGGACGGCCCCTTGGACGGGGTCGAAGGCAGGCGGGGTTTCCATGTTTTAACGGGTATTTTCTACCATTTATAGTTTTACGATTCGAGCGTAGGCTTTAATCCCATCCGTTGCTTTGAATGATCAATATTTGATAAGCTTTTGGGTTCCTTGGATGCTTATCGTTAGATCCATGGACACCCGTTAGTTATCATCTATGGGTTATTGAAAGGCGATTCAAGGATATTTTTATTATCCCCAAATTTGGGTTTGATCCTTTGGTTCACTTTATGTGACGATTACTTAGTAGCTTTGGGTTAATTGTAATACTTATTGTTAGATAGGTGACATTCATTAGTTATCATTTATTAGCTGTTGGAAAGTGAATCAAGGTGATATTATTCCTTGTCAGAGACTATCAATGGGAGGAAAATGCGAGTACCAAGGATGGTTATTTAAGTCGATTTCTGATTAAATGAAATAGGTTTGGAGATGACTACATGTCATCCTCCCAGCGAGAAAAAGCACAGGAAAACCTCGGTTGCCCTAGAACCCTGTATTTAACAACGCAAAGAATTACATTTTATAATTTTCTTTACTTATTTACTTTTAACTTTGCAAATCACCAACTCCTGTTTTGCAAAAAACCTTAAAATCAAAAATTCACCATTTTGACTTCACTTATATCATTTGTGCGAAAACCCATCCATGTGGAGCCTGAACCACTATCTGCGGTAGCTTGACTCTACAGCGGTGAGGAATGTAGGATACAAGAATTTGATTAGGATCACCCTGCGTGGCGAATCGGTATTTTGATAAGGCTATGATAATCAGAAGGAACTGATGCTCTGCCTTTACTCTTTGACACACTAAACACTTGGTTACAAACTTTGATACATCTCTTTTCATTCCGGACCACTAGAATGACATTTTCAAATCTTGATACATCTTTGTGCTACCAGGATGGATAGAAAAAGATCCATTATGTGCCTCATCAAGTATGGCTTTCTTTAATTCACAATCATTGGGTACACATACCTTGTCTATAATATAGGACCTATCTCCCTTTATTGAGAACTCGGTTTCTTACATCTCAATCTGACTCAGTGTAATGAGAGAATTTTTCTCATCTTTCTTTTTGTGCCTCTAGCACTTGATTAACAAATTCGGTCTGTATCAAGTGCTGCTACTCTTTGTGCCATCGATACGATAATGACAAATGGGCATTCAACGGCAGGCGTTTATCTTGTCTTTCTACTCAAAGCATTGGCCACTACATTGGACTTTCCTGGGTGATAATCAATCACGCAGTCATAATATTTTATCAATTCCATCCATCTACGTTGTCTCAAGTTAAGCTCTCGTTGTGAGGGCAAATACTTAAGACTCTTATGATCGATATAAATGAAACACTTTTCTCCATACAAATAATGTCTCCAAATTTTCAACGCAAATACAATTGGCTAATTCCAAATCATGCGTGGGGTAGTTCTTTTCATGTGAAGCTGGTGTCTTGACGCAGAGCCTCACTTTACCCTCTTGCATTAGGACACATCAAGTCCATTTAATGAAGCATCACTAAGATCACATATTCTTTCTGTGGTCGGTTAGTAAATGCAGGAGCCTCGGTTAGGAATGCTAGCTTTCAAAATTTCTTTGACATTTTCACTCCATTCAAACTTTATTTTTACGGAGCAATCTCGTCATGAGGGCTGCAATAATAGAAAACTATAACAAATCTTCTGCTTAGTAACCTGCTAGTCGAGAAACTAATTTATCTTTGTTTCTTAGTGGTTTCCATTCGGCAATACTTCTATTTTCTTTGGATCCACTCGGATTCCTTCTTTCGATACAATGTGCCTAAGAAAGGACACTTCATTTAACCAAAACTCACACTTGCTCAGTTTCGCATACAACTGCTCTTTTCTTAAAGTCTCTAACACTACCCGAAGGTATGTGTCATGACTTTCTCGATCTTTCGAATACACAAGAATGTTGTCTATGAACACTACGACAAACTGATCCACGTACGATCGGAAAACACGATTCATTAGGTCCATGAAAATTAAGCCGGTGCATTTGTCAGACCAAAGCGGCATCCACGGGGGAACTCATAGTAATAAAATTGTCGGCGTTAAGGCGTTGTCTTATGCACATCCCACATCTTTAATTCTCGGTAGTGATTCCCGGATAAGTCG
Organism: Tetrastigma voinierianum; assembly: GCA_016808115.1. NCBI lineage: Eukaryota > Viridiplantae > Streptophyta > Magnoliopsida > Vitales > Vitaceae > Tetrastigma > Tetrastigma voinierianum. The sequence continues at coordinate 695,904 of JAEQBH010004904.1, read as the reverse complement.
ATCTTTGAAAGATACTTGCCGCGTAACACCGAAATATGCCCTAGCAGTATTCGGGCTTGTTTAGAGTATATTAAAAGCTAAATGGAATTTTTCGAAAATAAAGCAGAGACACCTGGGTAATAATAAAGCCAAAGGGTAAAAGTGGTGTTTACTATTGAGGACATAAAAGGCATTAAACCATAAGTTTATATGCAAATATGAAATTGAGAAAATATGGAATAGAAATTAGAAAAAGAATGGAAGGACTAAATGCAAAAAATGAGAAAGAATTTAAAAATGCAAAGGCAGGAAACATGGCCTTAACTTTAAGAAAATGGGAAAGAAGGCAAATTGGCATAAGGCCAAACATGGCCTTATTACTAAGGCCAAAATATCATTTGGTCTACAAAACAAGAAGGGGAGAGCTTAAAAACGGAGGGGAGAAAAACGTAGAGAAGAGGAGAAGAGAAGAGGAAAAGAGAGAAGAAGAAGGAAAATGAAGAGAAGAAGAAGAGAAGAGAAGAAGAAAGGAAGAGCAAAAAGGTATGGAGCCCATGACTACTAGTATGGATACATGTTTTGGGGTTGTGGAACAACCTTTGATCTGAGATTTCTTGTTGGCATTTGATTTTTCTAGGGTTTGATAGGATTTCATCCTAACGAGAAATTTTAGAGTAAGGTGGGTAAGCTTCAAATGGTACAAGAAAAACATGGAATCCTCCATTTGAGGTTGGATTCATGGTTTAAATTGCAAGTAATTGAGTCAGGGTTTCGAACAAACCTTAACTAATATTTATAGTTGGTTTATGTATGGGTTATGACCCATTATAGATTTGTTTTGGGAGGAATTCATGACGGGTTTTTGGGTAAGATAAGTATTGAAAGATGATTTGAGTAAAATAGAGATTTCAAGATGAATTTAGATGGTTTTGATGTGTATATGGAGTATTGGAGTTGATTTGGGTATCAAATATGGAAAAATGGAAGAAAAACACGTGCAGGCAAAATTTGAGGGCGATGGAGTGCCGTGACGAGGTATTCGATACTTGTGGGTGTTCTGTTATTCTATTTTGACCAGTGTTCATATTTTGGCCATAACTTGGTCATTTCTTATCCGATTAGAGATATTCAAGTTGCTGGTTAAACTAGACTTCAAGGAGAACCAAACATCCCGAAATAGGTACCTTCAAATTCTGATTCTATGTGGCCCAAAAATTCACTCAAAGTAGGGCTATGTTCAAGCTAATTTTCTGGTTCTGTTTTTGAACATAGAGTAGTCCGGGTTGTTTAGGACATAACTTGAGTTTCGGTGCTCCGATTTGGGTAATTTCAGTTGGAGAGAACCCTTAGCACCTTAGCTTCAAATTAGTACAAATCATGATGTCAAATATGATGAAAGATCCACGAAAATGATAAAAGGCGATTGACTCTTTAGCTGGCTAGCTGTAGTCTTGCAGTTGCTGATTTTGTCACGATGCAGCTTGCATAACTCCTTCGTTAGGACTCCATTATGGGTTATTCTTGGACTCTATGGAAATATCATTGAGTCTAAGTCTAACCATATGCTATTTAATGGCATTTGGTGCCCACATCTTGTCGAAAATTGAATTGTTGCCTGCAAGTGTATTAATCGCTTGGTTAAGTTAGTGGAATACGTAATTGCAGATGTAGATATGAACAATAAATGTAATATGTATAGATTTGTTCATGAAACATGAATGTGATGGGGAAAATGAAAAGCGAGGAACTGAAACATGAACATAGACATGAGAAAGGCAATTTAATCATAAGACACATAATGTGGTTAAGTTATATATGATTATTATCGCATATAACCAGAAAAAGATAACAAATGATAGGAAATATATGAATGAGTATACGTGAATTAGTATATGAATGAGTATATGAAACGAGCACATGAATGAGTACGTGAATGAGTATATGAATGAGTATATGAAATGAGCACATGAATGAGTATACGTGAATGAGTATATGAATGAGTTTGACAGATCCTGGAAGAAAGGTGAATGAGTATGTGAATGAGTATATGAATGGTATACATGAATGAGTATATGGCTTGAGCACATGAATGAGTACGTGAATGAGTATATGAATGGTATATGAAATGAGCACAGATAGTATGTGAATGAGTATATGAATGAGTATACGTGAATGGGTATATGAATGAGTATATGAAATGAGTACGTGAATGAGTATATGAAATATCGTACATAAGATTGAGTATATCTTTGAAAGATAATCTGAGTGAATATGGAATTGAAATGTGATATTTGAAAACCAAATGAATGTGAATGATGATAAGGGCGGGATTTGTCGAGCGAAATCGAGTCATAAATGTGAATCGAGAAAGTGAATATGGAATTGAAATGTGATATTTGGCAAGGAATGAATGTGAATGATGATAAAGACGGGATTCATTAAACGGAATCCGTCATAAATGTGAATTGATTGATATATCGAATGAACCGCTTGACGGGATGCACAAATCGACATCCCTCACGAAAGCACCTCGAAATTGTCCAATGTCCCACTTAGCGGGATGCACCAATCGGCATCCATTATGATGGCGTATGGCATTGAAGAAATGTTCCCACTTGGCGGGATGCGCAGTGACGTGCGTCATGATGGCGTATGGCATTTAATTGATACCATGTCGGGCGCGCAAGCGGCATCCGTCATGATGGGAGACCCGAATAAGTGATACCACATGTCGGGGTGCGCAAGCGGCATCCGTCATGATGGGAGGCCAGGAATAAGTGAGACCATGTCGGGGTGCACCAAGCGTCCGTCGTGATGGGAGGCTAGGAATTGTTAAAATGTGTAGGCACATTCTGCAGAGATGATAATAGGGCCGGAGATTCATCGGCCAGATAGTCGATGTGATTTGAATAGTCCAAAGTGAAATAACCAACATTGACGAGTGTAAATGGGGTTTTATGTATATGTTTAAATCTCATAAATTGAATTGTGAATTGCATTATTGCATTGAAAATGTATGTTGTGATATGATAAATGATTTGAAAAATGAAAGCATGCGAAAATGAATAGCATGAGTATATGTGGATATAAAGGCATTATTTTGTAAATGTTTATGCGACACTTCAAATTGAAGTCTTCCGCGTAATTAAAAGTCTAAATGGAATAACCCTGAGCAACATGTTTTGAGAAGATAATTGAAAATGTCGGGTAAATCAGACTCAGGCTTGGATCGCTCAGCCGAGATTAGTCGGGGATTGGTGTGACACTTTAGCAAAATTTAATAACGATAACTAAATAAATTAAGCAGTGTATCAGTCTAATTTGACCTGCCCATGTATTCGATATGACTTTGATATGTTCAGGTTGCCATTGTAGATGTATCGTTTGCTTTGGGCGTGATCGACATGTCATACATATAGAAGATATGAATTGAAACTTGTAAAAGACATGACACACATGGAAGTAATCACGGCAAGTGATAATGATATGGAATCTGAAAAGGATGAAACCTACATGTAATATGATATGGGTTAAGTCACATACGAATAGGCTTCCGTTATATGCATAAGGAAAGTAAATGTAAAAGATTGTAGACGGTGTATTGTTATTGGTGAATTCTTTGTTTATATGTTCCCCACTTAAGCTAGCTTAGCACGGGTGTTTAATGGGTGTAGGTACTAAGAGAGATAAAGAGGAGCGAGGACATTCCACAGCGATGGGCGTCTAGAGATAAGTGCTCACCCGACCTTTGTTTAAGCGATCTACGATGTTTTGTATTAGACATATATATGTATAAGTGTTTGTATAAGTAAATGGGACTTAGTCTATGTGTATAGATTTTGATGGACACCACTCCGGTGGTAGTTCTTTTGTATATGATTCGTGCCACAGTAGGGTGATCCGGAATCAACAATATTTATAACCTAAATTCTTCCTACTACCGTAGTATAGTGGCTCTAGGGTCGAACTCAGGGAAGGGTTTTCTTTGTACAAATGATTTGCAGTGGAGTTCAAAAATGGTGAATTTCAATTTGGATTTTTAAGGTTTGCTAAAAACAAGGGAGAATTGGTTGTTTGCAGATTGAAAATAAAAAAAAATAAAAAATGTAAAATAGAACCCCTTGAGTGTCGAGACCTTGGTTTAGGGTTGTTTTAAGGCAATCAGCAAAGTCCCTCGGGTCTTTATCACGCGTTGGGAGGATGACATATAGTCATTTCGAGCAGGATCTTCATTTAACTTCAAAAACTAAATACCCAATAATTTTCCTTTTGATAAAAAGCATTTTATTAGGCATAAATGTCCACTGCTTCGGTGAAAACACATCTGAAGCCACACCCATGATAACTAATAGGAGGCAAACTAGCTGGGCATCAGTGGATCTACTGAAAGTATCCACTGAACCCAAAACGATTGCCAAATACACATTAAGGAGGGCATGTTTAAGAGATTTTAACCTAAAGTGAGAAACGAGAAAGCATAAATACCCATAAGCTTGCATACATGAAGAAAGCATTAGAAATTGCATTTGCAGACATTCGCGGTCCCCGAGCCCGGTGAAAACCTACCCTCCTGGACCCATACTACGGTAACAAATAGAAACTAATGAATATCACTGAATCTAACAATAAGTATCAATGAACCACTGATTGCCAAATCTTTGAGTGTCAAAGATGTATCTAGGAGATTTAAACCTAGAGTGAAGGATAGGAACATAAATGAAAATAAATGCCTATGTTGAAGCAGAGGACGTCAGGTTACCTCCAAGCGTACTGGTAGCCTCCTCTTCAAGGAGGAAGGGTCTAACCAACCATCCTCAGAGTTTGTCATCCTCGGGAGGTGTTTGCGGCCAGAAAATGGGAAAAATGAAAGAAAATGGGAAAGGAAGGCTGAAACTCACAGCCCCTCTGCGTATTCTTAGAGCGTGAAGTGGGTTGATTGATACAAGGCGAGACTTATATATGCTCGAGTCAAGGGAAATTACAAAAGAAGCAACCAAAATAATAAGGTATTACAAAAAGATTTAAAATAGGAAAAAAAACCAAAAATTATATGGCGGCGTCAGCGAGCAGAATTTGTTGGAGGAGCAGTGCTGCGGGGAAAAACCTTCTGTAATGCTCACGATTTCTTGTTTACATGCTATTCTTTCCTCTGGGTCTTTGATACGCAATCTTGAGTTTGATTCGAATTCTTCGTGCTTGGATCGAAACTCAGCAAATTTTGGCATAGTGTAACAAAAATTGCAGAATTGCATAAAATCTGTCAGTAGAATAATTAAGGTTATTAATGTGTCGGGTTAATTAAGAATATTAGTTAATATACAAAAGCACTCAAAACTATAATAAATAGGGTTCAAAAATAGCACTTTTGGGCACTAATCGGTATATATAGTGATTTTTGGATTATTACAAAAATTGTTTGTATACCCACGGAGTCTGATTCGGCTACGATAAGAGCAGTTAAAGAACATATTTGTTTGTCCATCCCGATATCACACTCAGGCTCACGAAGGATAACTCAAATCAAATCTCGAAATTCATACTCGTATTTTGATGGAGATGATCCTATACACTTTGTTCACAATAACACTATGCCGGCGGGTTCGTCACGAATATATACTCGGTTTCACTCCTCAGTAAATTTCCCAAGTTGGGTATGTTAGTACACACATATGAATGGGTTGACCCTGGGTCTATCAATGCATGCACAATAGTATCAAAGATAGTAAAATTACCGACTATCACATCCGGGGCGTCGGTATCTTCCACTGCTTTCATCGCATATGCTCTAGCTGGAGCACGACCATCTTGCCTAGCCAAATTCTGTGTCCCTTGTCTCGGAACACTCGGTGATGCAACACTTTTGCTGCCTCTCTGAACTGATGAAACATTGCCCCCAGTTTGGGGTGCTATGAAGGGACGTGCCCTATTACACTCTCGTATTTTGTGCTCCATGGATCCTGACCTAAAAAGCAAACACCAGTCAATCTCGACAATCTCCTTGTGCTTTCTTCCTGATAGAACAACGAGAAACGTCTAGATCCTCTAGAGGCACCTCCTTGTGCACTTGCAACTAACGACATTTGGTAGGAATAGTCTCTGCCGGTGGCTTGAAATTTGTAAATTTTGCACAGGATCAGTGGTCCCTTGAATCTTACTCTGCTTTGCTGATGAGCACTTGATGGGATTTTCTTTCCCTTTGTCATACATCTTTTCTTTCATTTTCCTCACCTTTCTCGTTTCCACATTTAAGGCACATGTCGTGATTTTGGAGAAATCATCATGGCAAAATCCTGTGACATGGGCCCGAATGTGGTCGCCAGCCGCCTTCAAACTTACTACACTTCTCTTCTTCACTTACTAACATCTCGGGAGCATACTTGCTCAATCGTGTGAATTCTCTCACATATTCGGTTACACTTGATTGCCTTTGTTTCAAATTATGAAACTCTCACCGCATATTGTTTAAATAGATGCGGCCCACATAATGCTTCTTGAACTCGTCCATGAAGAACCTCCATGTAACTTTCCGTATAAGGCCCCGCCTGCGTAAACCCACCACCGATAAAGCCTCATCTGCGCAATGAGGTCGCACACCCACCCGCCCGTGGGCTCTACCACGCACCGCCGTTCTGAGCTAATTTCTGCCATAGCAGCTTTCCATCATCCTTCTTCTCATAAAGCTCCACCTGGCCGGCACCTCGCCATTCTTTCAATGGCTAATCGTCGCTGGCAATTGCAAAGAAGGTCTCTAGCTTTTGCAAAGGCTCGATTAACTGTTGAGGATACCCATAGTACCTCCTACTTGTTCCTAGCTTCACTGCAGGACATGAGATGCTTGTTCACCTACCACACTAGTAGGACTATCGTGACGCCCTGGCCACCTCGACTCACGGCACTCAACCATCCATGCTTACCTATTAAAATCGACAAGATCCGCGTCAGAGTCATATCATCCCTTTATATGCAAATGCAATGTAAAATACCATTTTCAAAATCCTTTTTCAAAATCGTTTAGGGCCCTCTTTCCGTAAACGCCAAACCCGAACGCCTCCGATACCAATTAAGGTAGTGTCCCCTCGAGTCCCATCCTACTCGAACGGCGAGTTTGAACCAAACCCTGTGTGGACGCCTGCTACCATTTTAGTTATCGTTTTATTAAATTTTCGTTTTCAAAAGTGTCGCGACCCGAATCCCCTGCCCGATCTGAATGGCGGATTCGAACCGGAGCCCGGTTTACTCCGATGTTTTCATTTATCTTATCAAAACATTTTATTACGCCATTGTCATAAAGCTGTTTCGCTTCGCAAGCCTACAATCCTTTACAAATTCAATGCAATTCGGTAGGCCCATAAACATTTAACAAAATACATTTACAAAGAAGGCATTCATGCCTTTTCAAAATGATATACAAAATCAAGGTTTAGAGTTTAACTCTTTTGTTTAGAATATACCACTTGTTCAAAAGAGATGATATGCAAATTACGAGTATATAATTTATACGCCGCATTTCTCTAGGACTACACCGCGCGATTCGGGCCTTTTCTTTGTTACCTGATACCCGCGATAGATAAATCCACACGCTAAGTATTTACATACTTAGTGGTTCTATACAGCTATTCCAATATTCAATTTAACCTCGCATGTATTTAACATTAAACCACGCTTAATATATCAACATACTACGCTATTCATATTTCTGCGGCTTAATACAAGTGACAAAACATTCGTTAGATCGTTAACATGCATTTCAATTCATTTTTCACTATTCAATTTATGAGATTTAGTTACATGAGAATCCCTACACTCATCACGTTGGTTCATTCACCTTGACTATTGAATTTACATTTTCACTTGATTCCGCTTGACTAATCCCGCCTGCCATCATTCCCAGATATTGACGCATCAATAATTAATCGTTCTATTTGACGTTGCCGACACCGATATGGTATCACACTATATCGGCGATGGATACCGATTGGTGCATCCCGCAGCGGTAAATTTCTTCAATGCTACACACGGTCACGACTTTGATGCTGACAGCATCCCGCTGGGTGACATTGACAATTGGTGCTTTCTGACGGATGCCGGACAGTATCCCACAAAGTGTGTTCATTCACATATCAATCAATCTGACATTTATGACGGATTCGCTAATGAATCCCGCCATTTTCTACCATCATACATTCATTCTAAGCCAAATATCACATTTCAATTCCATATTCACTGTGATATCTTTCAAAGATATACTGTCTATGTACTATTTCATATACTCATTTACGTACTAGTTTCATATACTCATTCATGTACTCATTTCATAGTTACTTGCAAACTACCAGCATACTTTGAAATAAGAATAGAGTCGAGAACAAACTGTCGTCGACCTGAATTTTCCTTTCCTCTTCGATCTCTAGCCCTAGGTTAGCATCATCACCCGTCCCTAGTCAATAATCATGCTACTTTTAGTGGATAAATGGAATTTTAAATTAATTTTAGTGAATTACAAATTTATTTCTAACTGTCTTATTAAGACACTAAGTTCAGCTCGAAGATTTAACCTCGCCGAGGCGGCAGGTAATTGCATTTTTCACTTAGCTCTAACCTTATTTGAACCCCCATTAATCATTTCCTAGGGTCCCTAAACACCGGTGTGTATGAATGGACCTAACGGTGCAAAATAAGCAAAACTAGGGCTGCTGAACCACCGGGTACCAGCATCACTTTTACTCCGTGCACGGCATTTCACTTTGACCGCATCGATACACAGTTATCCACTCCCAAATTTGCATCTGTAATGTGTTCGAGCGTGTATCGGTACCGATTGCCTCTCTGCAGATCCCCGCATCGGTACTGCTCAACCGTTATCTAGCATTAATCTCACGGGTTTTTGCCTTAAATGTGAGGGATTTTAGACACATTTTTCTTCCACAACTCTTCTCCAATTCGTCCCATATAAAAAATCTACCATAGAATCTACCCAAAACAACCTCAAATTTGGTTTAGAATCAATAAAAATCCATTTTCCTCAAGTTAGGGCCTTTCACCCAAATCCAAATCAACAAGAATGAGGTTAGGGTTTTGATTTTTCTTACCTTAGCCCCTTCAAATCTTCCCTTCCATGTTGTTGTTTCGCCTCTAGAAGTAAAAAGTGGAAAGGATCACACCAAAGCTTGATCTCTGCAAACCCTAGTTTTCTTTCTCCCTTCTCCTCCCTCTTCTTTCTAAAACGTGATGTGCTCCAAAAATGAGCACCCCAAAGACCAATTTGGTCTTTAAATTTCTTAAGTAAGGCCATGTTTGGCCTACACCCCTTTTTCTCATTTCTCATTTTTGTCTTAAGTCACTTAATTCTCATAAGGCCTTGTTTAGCCACCCAATAAATCCAATTTTTCTTTTTTTTTTCTTTCCATTTTTGGCATTCTAACTCTTTATTTCACTTTCCTTATCATTTATCATTTATTTCACATTAGCATTAAGCTACTATTTGACTCCTTAGGTCCTCATTTTACAAATTTCCTCATTCTTTTTCACTCGTGGTTTATTTCCGGTTCAATAAATTTCAATTTAGCATATACACATTTAATCATATGCTCACTTCTTTCAATTTACATTTTACAATTTATCAATTTATCAAATTCCCGAAACCCAAGTTTGATCTCTACAATTCATACCCGTAATATATAATAAAATTATTATAAAATTCTAGGTATTTCAGGGCGTTTATGTAACGGTTGTCGATCGGGTTCTCTCCTGGAGGTCAACGTGTGGTAGAACTCGATGACCACCCGAGGGCAGAAAAATCGACGAGGTGTCATTAATGGCTCTAAGGAGTACCTCTACACTAGTCGCAATGAGTCTCTAAGCTCTGGATCTTCGACGAAGGCCGGGAGATCATAATAACCGCCAGGTAAATCCCTTTCACCGCAACTGTATCATGGAATAGGGGCTACAAAGGGAAGTAGGTTGCCTCGATGATCGATGGAAAGATCCGAGGGAGATTCCAATAGGGCCCTGAGGTGACCGGGGGGCTTTGGGGTCTGAATTGAGGACTCGGGGTCGAGATCCGGCCCTCGATGGCTGACACCTCCGGATGGCCAGGATGCGGCGGATGGAGGAATGGGGCCAACCTGTGCATGGTACCGGGGCAAGGCAAAAGAGCAAGAGAGGCAGAACCCATGGTAGGAATTTGTCCATGCGGGTGGCCGCAGATAGGTGGAGGCAAACAGGCCCGGCTGAGCTCGCCGGCAGGAAAAGACTCCGCCACTCTTGCCGGTCGTGTCCCTTCAGGGGTCTCTCACCATGGCTGGGCAGGCGAGAGGCGGGAGAAGAGAGGTTTCAAAAATGATTCTAGAATGAAATGAAAAGGAGTATGGGGGATTAAATAGACTGATCAGTGGCGCTTGAAGAGGTTAAGCTCCAATTAATATTATAAATATGCGGTTAGTGGTCATGGGCTCAAAAAATCTAGAAAAATTAATGGAGTGAAGGAAATGGAAGGTTGCAGGGAAGTGAAAGGGCAGGAAGAAGATGAACAATGTGGTGCAAGGTGGTTTCAGAACTCGTGCGAAAACTGTGAGGTTGTGAAAATTGCACCTGAAATTTCACACCGCCTCAAACTCCCCTCGCTTCTGTTACAACACCTCGTAAAAAATAGAGAACAGAAAATTGGGTGAGAAAACACAGCTAAAAATGAGGAAAAATTGCAAAGGAAAACAAAACTAAAACAAAGAAATTAAGAAGATCACAACTAAAATTTAAAATAAAGCACACAAAAATTCCAACAAAATGTAACACTTTGAGATACATCGTTAAGCCACCCCACCTTCGTGCAGTCTTTCGAATTCAGGGGGTCAAGGAGGAACTCTCCTTGTCTATTGAGTGTTGTGTTACATAGGGTTTCAACCTTTGCTCATTGACCTTGAACACCCTATTGTCTTTGGAGTTGAGCAGTCTATTGGATCATCATGAGCATCTCCCACTTTAACTGTCAAACCATCTCACTAAGTTTGCCTAAAAAAGGTGGAGCTTTGAGTCATAAAGCAGCACTTGGTCTCCTTGTTTGAAATTCCATGAGCTATTAGGCTGATCATGTCACTTCTTTAACTTATATTTTGAAATTTTGAGTCAAGAGGGTATCATTCCCTGGGCTTCTTCCACTACGATATAAAGGAGCCTTTTAAGGCCGCCTCGCTCATCTAGGTCTCGCTTCACTGCCCACCATGCCTTATACTCAATTTCCACAGGTAGGTGACATGCCTTACAATAAACTAGGAGATATAGGGACATGCCAAGGATGGTTTTGTATGTTGTTCTGTATGCCCATAAGGAGTCCGTCAACTTATGACCAACTTTCGCCAGAGTTCACCACTTTCACGCATGTCTTAAGATTTCTCTGCTATTAACTCAACCTAACCACTGGTCTGAGGATGGTATGGGGTGGCCACTTTATGATTGACACCATACTTAGTTAGGAGGTTCTCAAAAGGCTTGTTGTAGAAATGCGAACCTCCATCAATGATTATGGCTTTGGGGACCGCAAATCTAGAGAAGATGTTCTCCTTCAGGAATTTCAACACCACCCTGTGGTCTGCTGCTCTGCAAGGCACTGCTTCAACCCATTTTGGCACATAGTCAACTCCCACCAAAATGTAGATGTATCCAAAGGAGGAAGGGAATGGTCCCATGAAATCGATGCCCCAAACATAGAATAGGTTAACTACCAAAATCGGTTCACAAAGGAATCATGACGACGAGAGATTTTCCCTGTGCTTTGGTGACACGTGCATTCTCTGCACACATGGTATGGGGGCATCCCTTAGCAAGGGAAGGCCAATAAAATCCAGACTGTAGTACCTTCCTGGCAGTTTTCTGGGAAGCAAAATGGCCTCCACATGCATTCTCATGGCAGTGGCTGAGTATCCCTTATTGTTCTGCTTCAGGTACACACCTTCTGATTATCTGATCAGCACAGTATTTGTACAAGAAGGGCTCTTCCCAATAATAGGAGTGAATTTTTGCAAAGAAAAACTTCCTGTCTTATGCCTTCCAATCTATTGGTAACTCTCTTGTTGCCAAGTAATTGGCAATGTGGGCATACCAGGGTGTGTTCTCAACTAAGAGCAGGGACTCCTCAGGAAACTCATCATTAATTAGGGGGTTATGAGTGTTGTGAGCTATGGTTAGTCTCGAGAGATGATCTGCAACAACATTCTCGACACCCTTTTTTGTCCCTAATCTACAGGTTGAACTCTTGCAGCAGAAGAACCCATCTAATAAGTCTTGCCTTGGCATTATGTTTGGTGAGCAGGTACTTTAAAGCTAAATGATTTGTGAATATGATCATGTCTGACCCAACTAAATAGGCTCAGAACTTGTCCAAAGCATAGACCACTGCCAACAACTCCTTCTCTATGGTAGTGTAATTCCTCTGTGCCTCGTTTAATGTCTTGCTTGCATAGTAGACCACATAGGGCTTTCCTTCTTCCCTCTGCCCAAGAATTTCTCCAATGGCGAGGTCACTTGTGTCGCACATTACCTCTAAAGGTAACTTCCAGTTGGGGGCCCTCACTATTGGTGCAGTGGTAAAAAAAGCCTTGAGTTCCTCAAAGCTCCTCTGACAGTCTTCGTCCCACATAAATTTGGCATCTTTCTCCAATAGCTTATAAAGGGGCTTGGCAATTTTTGAGAAGTCCATGATGAATCTTTGTAGTCGCATGCCCTAAGAATTGCCTCCCACGCCTTCTTCACATTAGTGAGAGGCGCTTGGATCATCTCACTTTGCCTTGTCACCTTTCAATTCCTTCTTAGAAATAATATGTCCCAAAGACAATTCCCTCGTGTCGAATTACAAATGGCATTTATCCTAGTTCAATACCAAGTTCTTCTCTATACACCTATGCAGGACAGTTTCTAAGTTGGTCAAGCATTCTTCAAAGATCTCTCCATAAACTGTAACATCATCCATGTTTAAAACCCTCCACAGCCCACCAAATCGAATATAACGAGCATGTAGTATCGGAATGTGGCAAGGCATTACACAAGCAAGGGCATCCTCCCCCAGAAGCATATGTGCCAAATGGGCGTGTGAAGGTGGAATCTTCTCCTGGTCTTCACAGTTAATCTCAATTTGAAAATAGTCTGAATAGCCATTCAGGAAGCAATAGAAGGGGTGGCTGGAAATCCTTTCGAAGTCGTCCATGAAGGGCAGGTGTTGATCCCTTCCCTGGCCACCCCATTTAGTCTTCTCAGAATCAATATATACCCTCCAACCTGTAGTGGCTGCAGGCACTTCCTCCCTTCTCGCGTACGCTGGTCACCCCGATTTTAGGCAATAACTTTGGTCAGCTCACCGGCGCTATCTGACATGGGGTAACACACCAGCTTGTAGCAGCTTCATGTGACTCTTCACGCACTAATTCTCGCATATGAGGATTCAGCCCCTTTGTGGCCGCTTTACTGCTTTGCTTCCTCCAAGCAAATGTGATGGGTGCAAACTCGGGCTATTACCTTCACGTGATTTTCCACTAAATACCGCTGTTTCCTCCCTATGGGATGTCCAGCAGTCGCTTTCCTATAGGTTATCGAAAGGTGGAGGAGATTACAACTGGCACTGCTCATGTTCTTCCGTGTATGCATACTTTAATTTAGTGGTAGGGCTTGAGATATAGCTCGAGGCTCATTGCTTCTCCCTTATCATTAGAGGTAATTTCTTCCTTTTTCTCCGCTTCGCATAATATTCATGCCTGGGGTTTCCCGCCGCTTCTTCAAGACAAATAAAAGTTCCCGTTGAGCACACCTCTACATTCAAGGTTTATCGCCTTGTTTTTCCAAAATTGCATAAATTATGCAAATTTCCTCCAGACCCTCTTCCGTTGGTTGCATATGCTTTTACTTATAGCATTGAAGCTCTACTGGTCATGCTTCCAATGCGAGCTGCATAACCCATTTCTACAGGCTGATAATAGCATTAAAAGTACAAGAATGGTCTCCTAGGATGATAGGTAATACATAGTTAGCCACTTCATCGCACCGGGTTCTTCAGATTGGGTACAACACCCATCGACGTAGAATTTCTCCACTGTGATAGAACATCTTCACCGTCCCTCGTATCTTTATGGGATCTATCACAAGAGACAATGTGATGGAAGTGGACTTTAATTCTCCCAACCTGAGCTACTTGTACATCGAATAAGTTGAAGCAGAAATACACTCGGGTCGCGGAAACCCTAAGAATCCAAATTTTCTCAAAAGGGCAAATCGTAATTTCAAAATCCAGAATTTTTCTAGATCTCGACGATGAAACGTACTTCAATCGTTGAATCATCTCAAATCTAGCTACCACGTCGATTTTCTTTGAATTCCGAGACAGTCGGAATTTGCACGTTTCTCGAGGAAACGAGCGTTGTGTAGGACACATGGCGAAATTTCAGTGGCACACGCAGCCACGTGTCAAGCATCAAATTCAGTCAACTTGAGCTCACAGGACTCCATCGTTGACATGACTTGATGCCATAGGGTGTCAAGGTGGTTGGGTTGGAGTGGATAAGAAATCCTTTTCCACAATCATAAGATGTGACATGTGCAAGAGTAGGACCAAAAGGAGAGCTTTCCATTTTTCGCGAGACGTGCAAAGTGAGTGAGGGAGAGGTGCAGATTCAAAAATGGTGGATTTTTAGTGGAGATGCAAACTTTCAGATTCCCGGCTTTTTGACAATGGATTTCTTCGCAGAAGCCAAGTGGTTCTATTACGTAGAGGCCACGCGCGAGCACCTGCTTCTGAGTTTTTAACAACCGTGAGGTAAATTTTTATCCTCTACTGTTTACTCTTGATTTAAGTGTTTTGTTAATAGTTGTTGATTTGAGGCCTTAATCTGCTACTTGATCGGTCCCAAAACTCGGGACCGAAATGAAATTTTCGACTTACGACAAACCAGTGACTGGTACTATTTAAATATTGTGATAATTTATTAAATAAATTATGTTTTGGTGTGTAAGGAGGTCGGAAATGGCCATGGAATTGGGTTCCACATAAAGCGGAACTGGCGTTATAGAGGCTGCCCACCGACGCCTCACTCGTTTGTTTTCGACCGCTGAAAATACCCAAAGCTCGCATGAATTGTAAAAT
The DNA here is from genome assembly GCA_016808115.1 of Tetrastigma voinierianum. Classification (NCBI taxonomy): domain Eukaryota; kingdom Viridiplantae; phylum Streptophyta; class Magnoliopsida; order Vitales; family Vitaceae; genus Tetrastigma; species Tetrastigma voinierianum. Next base: position 680,804 of record JAEQBH010004904.1, on the reverse strand, counting down.
TCAAAACCCATATGTTGTGTTTATGAAATTGCTTAGAAGTGAATGGCTTGAGTTGGTTGATCAAAGAAATTAATAGGTTAATTCTTGATGTGTTAATATGATGCCACAATTATATAGAATATAATTATGGGTGTTACTGGAAAAGTGAATAAATGATTAGCCTGGCTGGTAAATTTTGGGAGCTGCTGATCAAATTTGAATAACATGCTACGTGATCGCAAATTACAATATATGCATATTTGATATATTGGTTAGATTGTGTTGAAATGACATAATGCATTCATATGCACCGGGTAACCTAGAAATTAGGTGTGAGTGCATGACATGAATTAAAATAAAAACGAACATGGTTGTGAAAGGAATTTCACAGGATGATTTTCCGGAGAATGGGGTCAGAGATGGTCCAATCAGATATTTCTTCTCGGATGAGGACCACGATCAAGCTGGGAAGTTCTCCAACACATTCGCCTTGGAGGGTAGTCCCATATTTTTACCAAATCTCGGTAGTGTATTTTCGAGAACAACAAGTTTTGTTTTGAAAATGTTATTTTTTCATACATGGCTTAGGCAAGTGCGAGGGAGTCATGAGGACTCGAGACATGGAATGAGCATGTAGACATTCAAGTAGATCAATGATGCATTTTGAGGTGTGTTTAAATTGATTACATATGCACATAGGTGGGGGAGTAACCTATTTAGGGGTAATTCCACCACTGGCGATAGCTCAATTCCGCTGAGGGAATATTATTTCGTACAGGAGCGTTCGAGGGGACGCACTTACTTTTAGAGGTCGATTCAAGAAAGCCGGGAAGGTGACTTTGATGTTTTGGGATAATATGTATTGTGAATTGTAAATTTTAATATGTATACATTAAGAGTAATATTCTTGAACCATGTAAGATAGTTATTGGATATTTGATGAGATAGCGTATACTAAAGTGGCCATTTTTATCAGTATGGGTCTCACGATACGAGACGTATAAATTTTTCGCGGTCGACTGTTGTCAACTGACATCCCAGCTCTGGGGTAAGCCAGTAGCATTTGTTTCAGCTTAGGTATACGACTACCTAGGAAGCCCAAGACTGCATCCATAGTTTGTCCCGATGGTCAGGCCACAAGATGGTATCAGCCCAGGTTTATAAATACCTAGAGCTAAGGTTGATAGTTAGGCATAATGATTACCTAGGGTCGACTGGGGTTAAGGCCGAGCTATTATGGTGTAAGAAGATCACCACTTGGTGTTGCTCGATGTTAGGGTTAGGTATGTGATTACCTAGGTAGTCACGGGACAAGATTAGAACATTGCATGCATGTGTTTTATGTGTGATCATGTGAATTGTTGTGTGTGTATGTGTGAATGGTGTGCATAACATGGATTGTTATGTGTTGAGTGATTCTGTTCTTAGTGATTAGCACATAGATGTGTTGGAAATTTTTTGGAGTTTTACAGTGTGTAAAACTGGAAAAAAAAATAAATAAAATAAATTTTAATAAATTTATTCGTTTATTAGAAAATGCATATATATATATATATATATATATATATATATATATATATATATATACATATATGTAGTATTTCTCGGGTGGTTTCCTTCAAAGGGTGGGAATGAGGGAAAAAAATGAGGTGAAGAAATTTTCTAAGGTTTTACAGTGTGTAAAACAGAAGAAAATTAAATAAAATAATTTTTATAATTTATTCAGGGTACTAAAGAATGAGAAAATGGGATATATTTTTTTTCGTATTTTCCAGTAGAAGAGTCGAAAAAGCAAAAAAAAAGAAACGGTCGAGGAATGGGTTGCCCAAACTAGGTCATGATACAATGAAGTGTATCGTGACATAGCAAATTTCATGGCATGCGCCGGGTTGAGAACCCGGGTCACATACAAATGGAAAAAAAATCAGACGTGACACACCGTAATGGGCAGCCGGCTATCAGCGTGTCACGATACACCTCGGCTTGTATCGCGGACAGGCTGAGGCTTTGACAGGCAGAGGAGCGTCACGATACGCCGCTGTATCAGCGACGATCGAGTGCCCGATAGTGTCACGATACAACATCAGACGGACAGCGCATACTGGGTTGAAGAGTGTGTCACGATACAATCCGTTGTATCGTGATAGGCTGAGGGCTTGGCTGGGGAGTGAAGGTCACGATACAATCAATTGTATCGTGACAGGAGAGCGGCCTGGCCGCTGAGGCGTGTCACGATACAATCGACAACGGACAGGGGGCGCGAAGTCGAGGATGTCGACATCATGGCACGTACGCTGACACGCTGTAGGGGGCGCGGCGTACATATGGCCGCCTGGCTTGCGACATGGCCGACCACAGGCTGCAACATGACCGCTCGGGCAGTGGCGCGCAGCCTATGTACACAAGCCAGCCGTGTGTGCACCGGTGCAATCTATCAGCTGACTCAATGCACGCTTTCGCCACTCGTTGGGACCATCGCTCATGAACACTGTTCACAAGATTTTTCAAAATAAAATAAAATAAAATAAAATAAAATTTTGTAAAACTGAAATTTTCTAAAATCAAATTTTTGTTGAAAAAAAAAAATTGATATTGTGAATTAATTGTCTCGCATTGCTTGGTGAATGCGTGGACTCGGTATATAAAATGTTTTCTGATATTTGAATAGTGTCTAGGGCTATGTTTACGCCTTAGAGACATCAGATAGAATTTTAACTTGCACTTGACATGTGTAGATGGCTGGGGTCGAGGGCGAGGACGTAGAGGGCATCCATGGGGTGGCTGGTCGCACCTTTCGGCTAACACCAGCCAGACCTTTGTCAGGCCGTGGATTGCGAATGTCGCATCGAATACTGCAATAATGAGCCGTGGTGGGTCAAACAACCTCAAAGCCAAGCAGGGTATACATCGCCCCCGTTAGAGGGGAGGAGGACTCTAAGGTCGACGACTATGACCACAGAGAGAGGTAGCGATGCATTTATGCATCCAAGATAAGGGTGCCGGTACAGAGGAAGGAAGATCCATCTTCTTCCAACCTCGCAGTTGGTAAGACTTCTATTTCGCAAGATATCCGCAGACGGGCCGAAAATATCGACTAAGGCCAGATGGGGATACTTAGTCGCAGGGCGTATGATGTTATTTCGCCACGCCTGACACTTTCGAATTTGGACGCCCACCCGAGGCGTGAATCCTGCTGGGTTACTGGACACCTCAATCCCAACCATCGCGAGACGGTTAAATGTCAATGTGATGTAGCAGATGGTGCTACCATTGCCAAGCATATTCTATTACATGAGGAGGATTGTCCCTGAGACAGGATCTTGTTTTGGGACGCTGGTAACCCATGAGCGGTAGACAAGAGAGGACACACTTGTGTTCCTCCACCCCTAGTATGGATCAGGAACCAAAGATTTCGTGGTGCCGCATCAAAGACTGCTAGTACTCAAGGCAGACGGTCACATAGGCTAGTCGTGAGCGCAGGTAGAGGTCGACCACGGATTTGCGTGTGTCGAGTTCTGGCCGCCGAAAGGTATGACGGCTACTAACACTGTCGCTAGCCCGCACAAGAGGCTGTGGGGATTATCCTAGGACAGAGATCTCATGGTACGACATCGAGAAGGCTTCGATTAGCCTGACATGCAGGCGCTTCTACTCTCGCACTTGTCGACCAGAGTAGTGTTTAAATTGGATGCACGAATTTATTCATTGTTGCATCTTGTGTGATAGAATTGGGCTTAGAGGCGCTATACTTTAGAGAGATGTGATGGAAAATTCTTCCCTAGGATATGTGGTGAGTCAGTCGATGTGTTCAGATCGTGAGTCAGATCTCGTTGATTCGCTCATGGTGAACCATGTGGTGTAGACATATTAGGCATTGATGTCATTTCGACATAGATGAGTTGATAGCCATTGGGTTGTCGGGGCACTGGGGACTCAGCCGGGTTGTCATACCCAACACGGCCCTGAGTCGGGTGAGGTTACATATGCACGTGGTCAGATGCGATGCACGGGAATTCGGACGAAATTCTTTTAAGGGTGGGAGAATGTGAAACCCCGAGAAAATCAAATTTTTCGGTGGCCGAAAATCGTAATTTCGGTAAAATCCAAAATTTTCTAGATCTCGATGATCAAAATGTACTCACATTGAATCTTTTCGAAATCTAGCTACCACGCTGATTTTCGTCGCACTCGAGACAATCAATTTGCACATCTTTGAGGTAACGAGCCGTGTGACACATGATCGCGCATTTTTGAGTGGGCAATACACACGTGTCAAGCATCAAATTCACTAACTTGAGTTTCAAGGTGGGACCTACGTTGGACACATGACTTTGGATGCCAGGGTGGAAAAAAGTCATGTGGTTGAGTCAGGAAAGTGGATAAGAAATCCTCTCAACCAATCATAAGATGACATGTGGCAAGAGGGGGACCAAAAAGGAGAGCTTTTCCATTTTCAAGGAGACGCAAAGGAGCGAGGGAGAGGAAAAGATTCAAAAATGGTGGATTTTATGAGAGCGTGCAACTTTCTCAGATTCCCTCTCGGCTTTCTGGACAATGGATTTCTGCCAAGAAGCTAAGTGGTTCTACACGAGGGCTACTGCGGCACTCGGTTTCGAGTTTTAACAAACTCCGTGGAGGCAGGGGCTTTATCCTACTTGGTTTACTCATTTAAGTGTTTTGTTAATACGGTTAGGTTGACTGGAGGCCTTCAACGATCGCTTGATCTACCCCAAAACTCGGACCGAAATGTGAAAATTTTCGACCTCAGATAGTCCTGTGACTAAGTAGGGACTGCTAGGTGGTTTTGTGATAATTTATTAAATAAATTATGTTTTGTGTGTAAAAGTGAGGCCTAAATGGCCATGGGATTGGGTTCCACAAAGTGGAATCGACGTTGAGAGTGTCATCACTGATGTTTCATCAAGTCGCTTTTGGGACCGTTGAAACACCCTGTTTATGGAATTGGACCAAAACGCCCATATGTTGTGTTTAGTGAAATTCGTTTGAAGTGAATGGCTTGAGTTGGTTGTCAAAGAAATTAATAGGTTAATGTTTGATGTGTTAACATGATGCCATACTATAGAATATAATCAGGTGCAGCTACTGAAATGGAATAGTGATTCTAGCTCAAGTGAGCAAATTCGAGTTGGTTGATCAAATTTGAATAACATGTGGTAGGATTGCAAATTTGATAATATATGCATATTTGATATATTGGTATAAATTGTGTTGAAATGGCATAATGCATTCATATGCACCGGGTAACCTAGAAATTAGGTGTGAGTGCATGACATGAATTAAAATAAAAACGAACATGGTTGCGAAAGGAATTTCACAGGATGATTTTCTCCGGAGAAATTTGTGGTCAGAGATGTCCCACAGTCTTTAGATGAGGACCAGACCAAGCTGGAAGTTCTCCAACACATTCACGAGGGTAGTCCCATATTTTTACTAATCTCTAAGAAGTAGTATTTTCGAGAACAACAAGTTTTGTTTTGAAAATGCGGTTTTCTCATACATGGCTTAGGCAAGTGTGAGGAGTCGTGAGGACTCGAGACATGGAATGGGGCATGTAGACATTCAAGCAGATCAATGTATTTACTTGAATGTGTGTTTAAATTGGATCATTGCATATGCACATAAAAGGGAGTAACCCATTTAGGTAATTCCACCATCGGGCGATAAACACCTCCCGTCGAGGGAATATTATTTCGCAAGACAAGAGATTGCTCAAGTGAGACGACTCAGCTTAGAGGCTGATTTTAGTGAGTTTTGGTTGTGTGGCTTTTGATGTTTTGATAATATGTATTAGAATTGTAAATTTTAATATGTATCAGTATTGGCAGTACGTATAACTCTTGAATTATGTAAGATAGTTGGTCGATATTTGATGAGTATCGTAATGGGCAATAAGTGGCCATTTTACTCAAGTATGGTCTCACATATGAGACGATAGATTTCCACCGGTTAACTTGGTTGTCAACGGGACACCCCTGCTCATAAGCCAAGACCGCACCTGTGTCCAAGCAAAGGCTTTTTCTACAATGTTCTCCAATATTAATCGAGATGGTGACAACTGGGATCTCTCAGATCTTCACTGAGTTTCGCTGACGATAACACCGACTATTCACAGGGGCCTTCTTGTCAAAATTTAGCCCTCTCTTCACTTTATGCACGCCCTTAAAAATTTGGCATATGGGACTTGTTTAACTGCTATCAAGCAAGGGGATGTCAATTTCACTTCGCTCTAGCACTCTAGTATTTCAGCCTGGTTGATGGCCTTTTTCTTAGTTTTCCGTGCTTGCGGAAAAGGTGGGGGTGTGCTATTTTTCAGTGTAGTCTCTTTAGTCACAACCTTTTCTGGTTTAGCCTCTTTAACATCCTAGCCTTCTTCTGTTGGTTTGGTTACTGGTTGTTTAAGCTCTTTACCACTTCTTAATGTGATAATCAAGCTTAACTTCATCCAGACCCCGGGTATTCGCTCACCGAAGAGTTTCACTTCGCGCAATCCCCTTGGATTGGGTAGTGTCTGAGATGGAAATTTCCCCTTGTCCTGCACCTGCTGCTGGTTGGTTAACCTTGAGATTGAATACTGCAAGTTGTCATATTTTTGGGAGATCTTAGTCTGTAGGTTATCTATTTTTTTGTTGAGTGTGCTTTCCACTATGTCGATTCTCTGATTAGCCTGGGCATTCACTACCTTCTGTTCCTCCACAAAGTTGCCTACCACTTTGCTCAAATTCATAATAGCTTGTTCAACTAGAGATGAGGATGGAGGTGGCAGTGGTTGAGATGAGGAACCACTTTGTTATCTTATACCCTTGGGGACATAGGTGCGGGTTTGACACGAGAATTAGGGTGGTTCCTCAATTAGGGATATGTATTCTTGTGGGGCATTGGTTGTGGCTTGTATTAGTTGAGCATTGGCATGCTCATATCCTAGTTGAAGGAACCATAAAGTAGTGCTCACTTTGGCGGTCGGTGGAATTGTGATTGAAAGCAAATTTGGATGGGCTGGTAGCCTCTTCACTACCAGTACCTCATGTGATCTTCTCCCTTCAATTCTTCCAGCCTTCTAGTGAGGTGGACAGCTTTGCCTTAGTTCCATATCCTGTCGGTGAGTACATACCTCCCTTTGATTTATTACCAGGCTTCATCTTGTCTACCTCCACGGGGTTAGGCTCATCCATGCTGAGTTTCAATACATAATTGAAGTCAGCTTCATGCGAGATTCTTGCTTAGGAAGCCCCCTCCACACATGGTCTCCAATAATTGCTTCATAGCGGGGGACATCCCATTAAAAAAATGGTTGACCAGCATCCAAGTATCAAAACCATGGTGAGGACAGTGGTTGATGGTTTCCAAATACCTCTCCCAGCACTGGTAAAACTTCTCATTGTCATAGGTTGCAAAGGTATAAATCTGCCTCTTTAGAGTGTTGGTTTTATGTGTGCTGAAAAATTTCTTCAGAAATTCAACCTGCATCTTTGTCCAATTTCTTATAGTCCTTGGCCTTAGAGAATTAAGCCAAATCTTGGCTTTGTCTTTCAGGGTTAAGGGGAAGGCTTTCAATTTCAGCAATTCCATATCAGTTGCGCCCTCCTTGAAAGTTGTGCAAACTTCCTCAAACTCCTGAATGTGTGTGTATGGATTTCATTTCCATACCATGGAAGGTTGGGAGCGGGGGGCCTTAGGATAGGGCTGACACTCACATCCTCAGTAGGAGGTATAATACATGAGGGTGCACTCACCCTTGGTGGGTGTATATGGTCCCTCATTGACCTGTAGGCATTGGGGTTTCTCTGTACCCCTATTGGCTTTGTTGCTCCTTGCGTGGAGGTTCCGTCAGCCATACGTAAACTCATACGGCCTTGTTGAAATGGAACCTTGACCCTTTCAATCTACACAGCCAGTGTTCTGTCAATGGTGCATAAGTTGCTAAGCAAGCGACACGGACGAACTGACCAAAAGAAGCGGGGCTACCAAAGGTAATGTTAGCTAGAAATAAATTGAAATTCTATGTATGAATAGTATATATGAAAAATTAAATCAACTTCATTTGTGGAGTGGCTTGTTGGGGAGATCAAAGTAAAAGACAAAAGGGATAAATTCACCCACACTTGTGATGACTATCCTGGCTTCAGTAACTTCTCACTTGCTATAAGGCACCATCTTCGGCAACGGTGCCATTTGATTCGCAAATAGCGTGTATCTAGAGCGACTCGAGGCCAATGAAAATTGTAAACTATGCAATACACTGGCCCAGCCTAGCTCTTTGCGATTATAGCGGCTCTAGGGTCAAACTTAGGGATGGGTTTTCTTCACGCAAAATGATTTACAGTTGATGTAAAATGGTGAATTCACTTTGGATTTGGGGTTTTTGCAAAAATAAAGTGTGATTAATTGGGTTTTGGCTATGAAACAAAAAATGAAATAGAATGTAAAAATAACTCCTTGAGTCTTTTTCGGGCCATTGGGCTTGAGGTTAAGTGTGAGAAGGTCCTCAGGTGCACCTCGCGTTAGGAGGATGACCTATAGTCATTTCCCGAACTGGATCTTTGTTTAGCTATAAAAATTGAACCCTAAAAGTTTTTCTCTTGAGAAACAACATTTATTGGTCATTCATGTTTCAAAGCAGTAAAATATGATTCTTTGACCTAACCTGCAGAGGCAAATAAATGGCAACTAGGCGAGCCTTAGTGGATCTAGCAGTAAGCATCACTCGGCCACAAAAGCTGTGAGTGCGGCTAATCAGGGTACATCAAAAGGATTTAAACCTGAGGCGAGATACAGAGACATAAATGACAATAACTGCATGCGTTAAAAACAAAGAGGACAACAGTTTACCTCAAAACCTTGTGTGGGACCTTTACCCAGGCCCAGGCCCTTTTGGGCGGATCGAGGCAGAAGTCAGGGATGCCCTTAAAATCCTTTCAAATCACTTTCAAAATCATATCTTTGCAGGCGATTGCACAAAATTAGGCGACCCGTAAACATTTAACAAAATACATTTAACTTTAACAAAATACATTTACAATGAAGGCATTCAAGCCTTTCAAAATGATTTACAAAAATGGTATTAGTTGAGTTGTTTTTACAAAATATCAATATCGAAAAGAAAACATGGAATGAATGCATCGAACGCTATAAAAATTTCTTGCTATGACTCGGCGGCTCCTCGATCTTGGAGTCCGCTTTGATCACTATCTATCCTCAGGTACCTGCTGCGGTAAACAATACGCTAAGCATTTTCATGCTTAGTGGTTCTATCTAAATCCATTCCTCGGTTTCGGCTTAAATCAAATCATGCGATTTAATAATTGAGAACTTTAAATCTTTGGATGATTATTATAAATATAATACATATACTTTGTTATATATATATATAATCAATTATAGTTCCTTGATCATCCCAAAAATACACTTTCATATTCAATATTTCACAATCTCAAATCAATTCAAATATACTCTGAATTGATTCGGTTAATCGATGATTGATTATGCTAATCGATTCGATTATAGCAAATCAATTCGGTTATGCCGATTCGTGCCACGATGGTGACAAATCAACAAAATTTATATACACCTAAGTTCCTACTCTTTATATTAGTCAAAGCTCACTGCGATATAGTAGTCTAAGTCGAACACGGGGATAGGTTTTCATCTGGGAATGATTTGCATTAGTGCCAGAGTAAGGCTTTCTGTTTGGACTTTTTGGATTTTGTTTCAAAACGATTGGAAGTAGTTTAAATCTTTGAGAAGTGTAAGCGAAGTGATGTGAAAAGTTAACTGAAGATTTAGGTCACTAACTTGGTAACTTAGAGGCGAACAAGTGTCCTCGGGTTTATCCTCGCGTTATAATAAACTGACCTATAGTCCCCAGCCATAGCAGGATCATGCTTAACTTGCAAACCTTACCCTAAAAACAACTCCTATTTGAGTTAACACAGATAACATGCATCTATGGCCCTTTTACAGTTTGAAACCCTAACATTAAACATCATTTCAGTGGCTCGTAAAGACCATCTAAAAAACCACAGTGCATCTATGATAAGTATACCTTTGTATCCTAAGCATGGTAAGTATTGGCGAATCACTAACATTCGATGCTGTTCGACCATATTTTGAGAAGATATGGGTCATAAACCTGATACACATAACTTTTAACACAAGAGGACAACATGCATATGCCCCACCACTAGCTAACTATTCCTCTTCAAAGAAAAGGAAACCTTGACTTATCTCTTGAGTTGTCATCCTCGAGAGGGTGTTTGTGGCTTGAAAATAAGGAAAGAGGAGAAGAGAGAGAAAAGCAAAACTAACTAAAGCTCTGAAGATATTTAAAAATAAAAACTTGCCAAAAATTGCTTCCTCGATTTGTTGCTTGAGGTTACAAAATGGGAGGGCTTTATATAGGCCACTTGATATGAAAATACCTGGCTTTATGATTTGGCTAATTTTAGGGACAAGAGAGTAATACACCAAAATTGAAGTCGGTTGCATTAATTACAAAAGCATGACAAGGCAGTGAATTTCGCTAAGGCTCAAAAATTTCGCTAGGCAGCGAAAATTTCGCTAGCTAGCGAAAATTTAAGTAACTAGAAATCACGAGATAGCGAAAATAGAAATTTCGGCTAGACCATTTCGCTAGCTAATAGAATTTATTAGCTGTGAAATTCTTGTGAGTAGCGAAAACATGAAATTTCGCTAGGAATAGTGCTTTAGCGAAAATTTTGGGTCTAGCGAAAAATTGTCAATTTAAGCCAAGATTGAAATTTTATTGGCTGGAAATTTCGCAATCAGTGAAATTTTAAGTAATCTTAACGAAATTCACAAGTGCTGATTCATCAACGCATTGCTTCCTGTCTTCTCTTCTTGTCGATTTCCATCCTTTGCCTTCATTCTTTCTTTGATTTTGGTCTGTTTGATGGGTAGCAGATTGGGTTTAATCTTCACGATTCATCGTATGTCTCGATATCCAGACTCTGAAAGTACCTAAAACACGCAAAACAACCAAAAATAACCTCTAAATGGCATAAGTGATACTAAGAAGACTTGAACACTTCAATTGGCATAAATGACATGATTAGTGCAAAAGCACTGAAACCTATCTAATATAGGGTTAATAGCACTTTTGACCTTAATCACACCCCAGCCCAGAAGCGTTGCTAGTCCTTACTTGATACAAAAACAAAAAGGAGATGTATGTAGTGATTTTCAAAAAGTTTATGATTGAGGTGTATGTACATATAAACATTGTCCTTAAGCGAAAAATGGACACAGTTTGGCAGACATGAAAGAGCCAAAACCATACAAGAGAACAATTTTAGGTCAATATTGATTCTGATTCTCAACTGAATTTCCACACACAAGTCTAATGGTTCTTTATATAGCAGATTAAGCGATAAATTGCAAAATTTGCCCCCTCCCCCGACTAACCTTTGTCATGGCCTTAAGTTGTTGAGCAAACCCAGATAAGGATAGTTATGCACTTCTTTTCTTTATTGACTAAATTGTAGGGTGCAATGCTTAAAATCCGACTTCACCAAAGTCGTGTAGCGAGGGTCCGCCGTGACTCGACCAATTAAGGTTTAGGGCATCAAGCGAAAAGGATCGCGACCCGCAAACTCCACAGGCTTCACCGGACTGGGCCAAACGAAAATCAAGCGCAGCCGTCGTTAGACTCTACTTTATCCACCCGGTATAACGAACGCTAAATCGATGACTCCATTAATTAAGGCTTGAGGGCATCGGGTTTCAAGGCTTTCGCCGTACACCCCCTCGGGCAGGTGCTCGGGTTTCCAGGAAGGCAAAACTTCACGACTTTATTTTCTTTTCTTCTTTCTTTCTTTTTCTTTTTGCTTTTTCTTTTCTTTTCTTTTTGGAAGAACATTGGTCTTAAAGTATGGGTAACACAAACCTATCTAGGTTGCGACATACCTAAGTAGAATTTATGCAAGCGAAAGGAAGGAAACAAATTCCGACCTATTGAAACAATCGAGCGTGGGTGTGTGAATTAAGGAGAAATTTTCAGATTGAGCATGGAACTTCAATTGACGAAAATTGACTGGCACCTGGAATTTGCTCTAACATAAGGTAATGGCTTGGGGATTCAATTTTCCAACACGAAACTGATTGATTGTCGATTTCATGAATTCAATTGTTGATTGAAAAGAAAAACAAATATTCATAGTAAAGGCCGCAAAAGCATGGTATGCAAAAATATGTATATATGAAATGAATAGCTTTTGATATAGCGAAATGGCTAATACATGAATACAAACTAAACATGCAAAGTAATCAGCACTTTCTTATGGTAATACATAAATCTGTCCAAAAATTAGTAGAGCGGAGTTGATAAAGATGGTAACTATACAAAAATCATAAGAAACCTAACCACCTGTCTTGTGGTGGTGGTGGTGGAGTCTGAAAGCTGCTTTGTTCTTCAAATAAAACATCTAAATAGGGCTGCGTGCGGTGGAGGCTCCTCTGCGATCGGGAACACGAGGAAGGCCCCGAGTGCGTCGTGATCTGGCGAGCGTAAGAGTGACAGGGCCGACCTCGATCCTGTCTTTTGTGTAGTTTGCTAGTGAGTAGATGACATCCATCACGCTATCTCATGTTTGGCGTGTGAACATACTCAGGTGATGGTGTCTTTGAATAAGATGGTACGGAGTGTGTCATTCTGTTTGCGGATGTGAGTGTGGAGGAGATGAAGGTGACATCTGCTTGGACTGGACTCTGTGCATCTCGGGCTCGAGGGGCGGGCCATATCGTCTGCGTGGAGTCCTCGTGTTTTTGATCCAGGGTACTATCCTCTACCGTCTATTGTCGGAGATGGAAAGATGCGGGCATAGTCGTCACCGCTCCGTGACAGACAGGGCATCTAATCCCTCATCTCGATCTGGGCTCTGCAGGAATCCGACCTCTAGAACTGGCGGAGTAGTCTCGGCATCGACGGAAGACTCTGCTTCACTTTCAGGCACCCTTAGATGGACCTTCTCGAAATGCATCGAGGAGGTCATCAGGCTCGAAGGTTGGGTCGATATCCCTCAGAATCTGGTAAGAGCCTCCCTGAAGATGGCTCCCTCCATTTGCGTGTCTTGGCGACGGGGAACGGTTCGTCGGAATCGAGTGGTCGATCGTGACATCGGGGCGGGAGTACATCGTAAATCTTGGTCGGTGTGGTGTCTCTGCGGCCGGTGCTCGAACCATCTCTCGGTAGGGTGGGTGGGCCCCGACCTCTATAACCCTCACATTGGCGGGCGGTATCTGTGAGGCCGAAAATGAAGTATCAGGCCGCTCACAGTACTCGCGGCAATGCGATGGGCGAAGCTCACGTGGACCATCTACTCCTCGAGATGTCATAGAATGATAGAATTGCAGCACCACTCGTGGGTAATAATGCTGCCTCGGAGTCATGAAGGATAGTAGTGAATAATCTCCGTCAATCGTGGACTCTAAATGCGGGATCAGCCCACCGGTCTTAGGGACATCGTAGAATGACTCTGATGAAAATGCGAATGTAGTGCGTATTCCGAAGATAAAGTGCCACTACGAGCTGCAGCCTCTGACGATCACGGAGGCGGTGACAAGCGAGGCGATGATGTTGCCTCATGGCCAGAAATGGCGGTGATAGGCTGCGACCGAGAGGAAGATGACTCGGCCCGGGCAGATGTGCGGGCCAGCAGGCCGGGCCCTCCCAACTCCTCCCCATGCAATTGATGGGCCAGGGTCCGTAGGTGTCTGATAGCGGCCGAAATCCCTAAGGCTCCTCGGTCTTGCCTCGGGGCCGGTGATGAGTGGAGCGGGACGGAGGCGGGGCTGGGGCCTCGCTCGGGTGTCTTTTGAATCGACCTTGCGTGAGAGGGACCCACCTCGATACGAACCATGTCTGAAATCAGATAAAACTGCGGAAGAGGGCTGCACTCCTTTGAAAATGTAACTAATGCCTTAAATCACCGGCGAGGCTCTGCGGGGCGGCGGATCACTGCAGAAACGGGTAGATGAACCGGAGCTCCGCGTACAACTCACAGGCTGCGGAATAGCGAATAAAGCTCAGTAGAGGACGGCTAACTGAGGCGAGGGCCACGAGGTCTGAGCGCGGTGGAGGAGCTGTGAGGCTCGAGCGAGATGGCTCGGGGCGTAGCGGCGGCTCCGTGTGACGTCCCGGGGCTCGTGCGGCGTGGGCGATGCTAGCTCTGATGGAGGTTCGGAGTTAGGGCTCCCGGTCGAGCTGAGGCTGCCGCGACTCGGTCGTGCGGGCGGAACTCGCGTGCGGTGTGGCTGGACGACTCGGGGCTTCATTTGGGAGGGAGAATGTAAAGTGCAAAATGAGCAGCCTCCCGGGTTTAAATAGGCATTTGTGGTGCTTGAAGGGTCTTTCCCTCTTCATTTATTTGATACCGGGTGACTCGGCTGCCTCTTTGAAATTCAAAATTTTTAGATTTAATTTTACTAATATATAATAAATATAAAGGTGTGATACAAATTATTAGATGATACTAGAATTAGAAATTTAATATAAAATACCATAATATAAAAACAAAATTACTAAAAACTGCAAAGTTAAAAATTTTCTAAAAATAACCAAAAGTATTAAAATTGACTGAATTAAAACAAAAAGCAAAAATTGTGAGCTACCAATTCGGTTTGAAAACAGAACCGGAGTTCATTTTCCTTAAAATTACTCAAAAAAGTCAGGAGAATGATCTCCTCAACCCTCTTGGTAGCACAGGCTAGTTCCATTATGTTGGGTGCTTGATTGTTGACCCCAGTCACCGGTGATGGCCTTTGGATTGATCAGTTGGCTTGCGGTGGGTGTTGATGTGAACCCGATATCTCTTCATCTCCTTGGGCGTTTTCCGCAATTCACGGACAATGCTTCCCTGCATGCGAACATTTGAAACAGCGGCATCGGTTATTTGATTTTCATGTTCCTAAGCGACTTTGTATTGTTCAAATGAAGATATTGACTGCATAGTCATGTACCAAAAAGGTAAGTTGCATGACTCCATTCGGCAATTTATGATTGCGTGGGTACGTGGCAGAAATGGTCTTCCTAAGATGATTGGTACATGATTGGGTTCACTTGCGATTGGCTCGATTAACAAAACCTTCCTGAAATCTTGGGTAGTAGAATTTGTCTATTTTTCACTAAAGAAATCCTCAACTATCCTTAGGGATTTTCAGCGATCTATCGGTAATGATAGTGTGATGTTGGTAGGTTTAAGTTCACCTAAACCTAGCGCATCTTAGTCTGACATTAGGTTCTGCGGCTCATCAATGATGATTTGTCTATGCACTTCCACAGTATTGGTGAAATTGTGGGAGATCACGAGATCCTTGTATTTGTGAGGGTATTTGCTTTGGATTATAGCCTTTGACTTGTTCGAGTGAGAAATGCAACTTCTTCACGATGCAATCCATGGCGATTGTGCGAAGATCTTTCAAAAATTTTGCATAAGCAGGGACTTGTTTGATTATGTCCAATAGAGGTATGTTAACCTTCACTTGCCTTAAGACCTCTAAAATGCCTGCTTGCTGAGATGCCTTCTTCTTACCTATAAGTGCTTGTGGAAATGGAGGTGGTATGCGGTATTTCATTGAATCTTCCTTTAGGAGAATATGCTCAGACTCCAATTCTTCTCTGTTCCTGGTTTCTTCAACAGGCTTTGGCATAGGCTGATCAACCTCTTTTCCACTTCTCAGGGTGATTATAGCCTTCACCTCATCCCATTCTGGTGTTGGATGGCCCACCTCATGAATTCCTTTGGGTTTACTTTGTTTGGAGGGAACCTTCCTCCTTCTTATTACCTCCGCTTAACGTGATCTTGGTGATTGAATCGTAGGTTGTCAATTTACGAGAAGTTGGGTGCTCTCGAGCCCATCTATTCTCTTGTTCGATTAATAGTCTCGATCCTTTGTGCGATTGCACATTGATTCCTTTTGTTCCTCGACAAAGTTGCTACCACCTTACTCAGATTCAATATGGCTTGTTCTGCTTTGGAGAAGAGGATGATGGTTGTTGTGGTAATGAGAGACCAGGCAGGTTGGCACCTGGGGTACATAGGCGGGGGGTTGGAGTCTCCATGAGAGGTTAGAGTTGATTCCTCGGTGGAATTGTAGGTATTTCCATTATGGAGCATTGGATTGTTGTGGCTTGTATTATCCTACGGTGTTTGCACATTCGACATCAAATCCTTCCTTTGCGGGGCCATAGGACATGGTTCTCTTTGCCCCGGATGTGCAGGATTGGAAATTAGTCTGCGAATTGGTGTGTGCGAGTTTTCGAGACCTTTGCATGAACTTCATGGGTGCTTTTCCTTAATCCTCCGCCTTCCTAGCTAAGGTTGAGGCTTTCATTTCTATATCCTGCGTGGTGTATAAATCCTCATCTAGAGGTTAAGTTTGAAGGCCTCATTGTTTCCGTTCTAGGGTTTGGCTCATCCCGACCCTTAGAAGTTTCAACCACGTAATTTAAAAAATCCATGGCCGATCGGGATGCTTACTCGAAAAGTCTCCTCCACATGGTTTCCAAAAGGCGCCTCATGAGGAGACATACCACCCGTAGAAATTGGTTCACCAACATCCAGTATCAAACCCGCGAGTGGCCAGACGAGCCATGATGGTCTCCATAAATCCTCTCGACACTTGATAAAACCTCTCACCATCATGGCGCAAGGTATAAATTTGTCTCTTCAAATTATTAGTCTTATGAGCGAAGAACTTCTTCGAGTGCGCTGCTGGCTTCGGCCCGATTTCTAATGGTTCCTGAAGAAGGCCTCGATGGAGTTTAGCCAAATCTTGGCCTTGTCCTTTAGGGTCGATGGAAATGCTTTTTAGCTTGACAAATCCATGTCCATCATACCTTCCTTAAATGTAGTGCAAACCTCCTCAAAATCCCTAATATGAGTGTATGGATTTTTCATTCTCCATACCATGATATGTGGGAGTAAGGGGTACCAAATATGGCCTCCTTGCTACATCTTGGCGGAGGAATGTCTGAGGATGAACTAACTCTAGGAGGGTGGATGTGATCCCTCATGGTTCTATAGGCTATTGGATTCATTGGGGTTCCAGGCTGACTCTGTTGTTCTTCAGGTAGTGGATCCATGGTATCAGTGTGTACACTGACTTCACTGACTGGGTCAGGTTGTGTACTGATTCTATGCAGTCTTCCTGAAGTTCCTGTCCATGCTATACCTATTGTTACCTGGCTGAGACCTGATAAAAGAGCACAAACCAACTTACTTAAGGTTGGAGGGTTAAATTTAAAATACAAGTATTTGTATAAAAAACAAAAACGGTCTGATTCTTTGCAAAGTGATGAACACTTGCGATTCTGACAGCTGGATTACAAGAGTTAAAAGGTTGCCTTCACTTGTGATGTGTTGATTACAAGTACACTTCAACTTATCAAGCGTGGTTGGCACCATCCGACAGCGGCGCCATTTGATTCGTACCCTTGATGAGGTGAGCTAAAATCGATAAAATTTATATGCACCTAAGTTCCTACTACTGCCGTAGTCAAGAAGCTCTTTGCAGGTATAGTGAGTCTAGGGTCGAACAGGGATGGGTTTCACCCAGAATGATTTGCATAAGAGCAAGAAGGTAAGGCTTTCTATTTGGACTTTTGGATTTTGTTTCAAAGCCAATTAGAAGTAGTTTAAATCTTGGTGTAAAGCTGAAAGTGATGTGTGAAAGTTAACTTTGAAGATTTGGGTCACTAACTTGGCCAACTTAGGGCAAACAAGTGTCTCGAGGTTTTATCCTCGTGTTATGACAAACAACATAGTCCTAGCCATAATCGGATCTATGTTTAACTTGCAAACCTTACCTAAAAAGCAACTCTGTTGAGTTAGCACCAGATAACATGCATCTATGGCCACTTTTCACGGTTGAAACCACAACATTAAACATCATTCGGTGGCTCGTAAAGACCATCTAAAAAACCACAGTGCATCTAGCAATAAGTATACGCGTATCTAAAGCATAGTAAGTATTGGCCAAATCACTAACATTGATGCTATTGATTCAACCATATTTTGAGAAGATACTGGTCATAAACACAAGACTGTGAACTTTAACAATGAGGACAACATGCATATGCCCCACCACCAAGCTGGGCTTTCCTTCCTCTTCAAAGAAAAGAGGTTGAGCCAAGCATCTCTTGAGTCATCATCCTCAAGAGGGTGTTCGGGCAGCCCAAGAAAATAAGAGAAAGAGGAGAGAGAAGAGAGAAAAGCAAAACCCTAACTAAAGCTATGAAAGATATTTACAAAATTAAAAACTTACCAAAAATTGCTTCCTCAATTTGTTGCTTAGTATTACAAATGGGAGGGGGCTTGAGATAAAGCACCCAATGTATGAAAATACCACAAAGCCTAACAATTTGGCTAATTTTAGTGGACAAGAGAGTAATACACCAAAATTGAAGTCACTTGCATTAATTACAAAAGCATGAGTACGCGTTGAATCGCTAATTAAAATCTCGCTAGGCAGCCAAAATTCCTCGCTAGTTAGCAAAATTCTCTAGCCAGCCAAATCACCAAGAGACAGCTTAAAATAAAGAAACCTTCGCTGCACTCTCGGCACTCGCTAGCAGCCAAATCGCTAGCCAAATAAATTCCCGCGGAGCAGCTTAAAACTGAAATTTCGCTTAGAATAGTGCTTTAGCGAAAATTAGTTCGCTTAAAATTGTCAATTTCTCGCTAAGATTATTTTCGCAATCCACGTGTAAATTCGCAATCTTAGCTTTAAATTCCTGAATCGCGATTCACCGTACGCTCGTTTTCTACTCATCGATTTTAATACTTGTCTTCATTCTTCTTTGATTTTCTGTCTCGTTGGATGAGTCGACAATTGAGTTCAATCTTCATGATTCATCATATGTCCCAATATCGAACTCCAAAGTACACAAAACCCGCAAAACAACCAAAAATAACCTCTAAACTGCATAAGTGATACTAAGAAGACTCGAACACTTCAATTGAGAGTAAATGATACGATTAGTGCAAAGCACTCAAAACCATATCTAATATAGGGTTCAGAATAGCACTTTTTGGGTACTAATCATGCTCCTTAATCTAATTTAACCTATGTTCTTTGTTATAAGGATATCGTGAAGTCATCAAGACTAAGTTCCTGGTTGCAAATGCAGATCAAATGGTTTTATAACACAAGATGGTCCCGCTGGCCGGGCCGGGATCGGCTATAAACAATCTCCCACTAGAACACTACCGATACTTGCCCTACTGGTCGATTGAGGACACATCAATACAATAGTTCTAAAGACGTTATTTGACCCTATCGGGTATACCAATTTCATCCTGTCGCAATAAACGTTAACATTCTATAAAGGGCGTTCAAATCCTTTGCATAGCAAAATATAGTACAATATGTACGCTTGTATAAACAGTTTATTTTCACAATCATAATTTTATATGCAAACATTTCACAATCACTTTTCAAATCAATTAAATCAATTCAATATGCTTTTAGAACAAACATGCAAAAAATCCTGAAACGAGGAATAGGAGCCCAGAGAACAAACCCAGTACCTTGCACTTTGATTCCAACTGGAATCTCAATCTCGCTTGGCTTTTCCTCTTCAATACCCCATTCTAAAAACCATTAAAAAGAACAACATTATTTCAGAAAAATTTTTGTAGTTTTTTCTGGGTTAGATTTAATTTTCTCGGAGTTTAATATGTGAGTTCAATTTCAAATAAGATATATATGGGGATGATTTCGAATTAATGGGCTTTCCATAGAGTCCAAGAACACCTGAAACTAGTTCTGACAAGGAGTTATGACCTTCCTAAGTCGAGGTCATACGTAGTCACACCCACCGAAATGACTGACTGAGCACCGACTCTGGTGAACCTTGGCCCGACACCCTGCCTGACATTATATCCCTCCTCAGGCATATGAATGCATTTCGACCAATGGGCTCTCCATAGAGTCCAAGAACACTCCAAAACGGAGTTCGGGACGTAAGAAGTTGCGACCTTCCAAAGTCGAAGTCGTGTTTACCAACCGACGGGTCAATCTCGAACTTGACGAGCCGAAGCTCTACAGACAAGGTCCGTTGACCTCACAGGATGAGAGGTCTGTCGACCTCTGTTGCATGAGAGGTCCCGCTGACCTCTACCGCATGAGGCCCGCCCATCTTCACGCATGAGGTCCGTCGACCCCACCGCCCCCTGCTGTACGCAGGTCCGCCGACCCTCCGCCGCATGAGGTTTGTCGACCTCTACCGCATGAGGTCCGGGCCGACCTCCACGAATGAATCGCTAACCCCATCAGATGAGATCTTCTGATCTCTACTGCATGAGGTTTGCTGACCTTCTCACGCATGAGGTTCGCTGACCTTCATTGACGGCACTTCATGAGCCTACCTCTCGCCTATTTGACTATTCGTGAGTAAAGACCATAACTTGGTTCCATGGATTCAATTGAGAAATTCAAAAGCCTAAAATCAAGTTCATTTACGTGATACACTTACTGTAAGGATTTACTTCCCAAATTCTCTTTATTTCTGACCTAAAAAACCCGTTCTAAGATCCGCTAGCTGGACCGAACTGACGAACCGACCCGACCGTATCGGGCTGAGTCGAATTTCTTGCAAAGGACAATAACTTGGTCTACAGAGGTCCGGGGCCAGAGAAATTCGGGTGTTCTCAACATCGCGTCACTGATGCGCGCTTACACCTCTAGCTTCAGGTGCTGACTCACTACCAACCCCTTCACAGCAGGGCACCCAAAAATCAGCCTAAGGTCCGGTTAGCGCCGCACTACCACAATGTGGCAGTCTCCCATGATTTAAAAATACAACCAAACATTCCCTAAGGCAAGATAACCACCACACAACCCTGGTGGTAGAAAATAATCAAAGTAGAGAAGACCTACCTCCCAGAGCCTGGTCAAACTCCCGATTCCTGGCCCCACTTCAGCTCCCGTGGTCACGCAGGAAGGATTTTCCTCTTGCTTCGCTTCTGAGACCTATGGTCCGACCGTTGGGAACTCCAGAGAGAAGTGAGAGCTTCCCACTCAGTAAAATATCTTCTCTTTTCTCTCTTTCTTTTTTTCTTACATCACCCTTAATCGCATTTCTTAAAAATGAGTTCCTCCTCTTTCCTACCTGCCACATGCCCTTTCCTTGATTTTTTTTTCTTTCTTTTTACTTCTTTTTATATTTAGGTCTCCTCCCATTTCTCTCTATTATTCTTCATTTAAGTCTCCTATTATTTTCCCTTATTCATTTATTTCTCCACTTCACTTAGACATATAAATCATTTTTAATAATTGACCCCTAGGTCCCCATTTTACAATTTCCATATTTTCTTTTTCTACTCTGGGTTTATATTTATGGATTCAATAATCATTCAATAATATTCATCTGTAGTCTCTTTAAGAATATCTGTTGGTCTACCATAACTTTAATATAGACACCTGATTTATAAAATCTAGGTATTTTTGGGCTGCTACACCTCGCTCAATGGCCTTCCTCTATGACGAGGGGTTTAGCCAAGCACCTCGAGTTTAAGTCATCCTCAAGGAGTGTTTGGCAGGTGAGAAAGTAAGAGAAATGGAGTGAAAATGAGAGAAAATCATAAAGGCTTTAAGAGCGTAAAGCTTTACACTAAAATTATTGCATAAAGTGATTGGCGATTCCAGATGCAAAGCCCTGACTGAGGCTTAAATATAGCTCAGAATAAGGGAAATTACAAAAATGTATGAACTACCAAAAATACATAAAGGGGTAGTTTAGGAAAAAGCCATAGAAAAGGTGGTCAAATGGGGGTTAAAGTGGAGGTGAATATGTGTTATGGGGTGTTCAACTTTACAAATTTCGAAGGGTTCAATTTCCTTCTCGCTTGTATTCTAATTTCCATCCGACTTATGACACACTCCAGTTCGGCTTGATTCTTCAGAGCTTATTTATTGATTAGCACCAAATAACAGTGCTATTGAGCCCTGTTTATCGCAGGTTTGAAGCACTTTTTGTGTACTAATCAACTTAAATAACCCAATTTATACATTGAGGTTCTGGCTTTGCTACTGATCATATTTTATTTCTATTTTTGTAAGTTTTGTAGGCCAAATAAGTCATTTTCTTCAAGCCATTCCAAATGCATTTAACTCCGAGCTTAACTCTCAAGATGCATGATCATTTTAAGAGATTTGGAGCAAAATGCAGTATATATGAAGAATTTATGGATTGGGCAAGGTCATTTAAAATTGCACTCGCAAATTTCAGTTGCAAATTTCGCAACACTGCTCCCCTGCACTCCCGTTGTTGACTGCTTTAATTTCGTGGTTTTGTACAATTACCTCATTCAATTTTTATCCCTTTATACATTTTTGTACTTCTGGTACTCCAGCATCTATATGTCACAAGCTTAACATCAATAAACTACCATCAATCATTAAATAAAAATCACAAGTTTCCTCTCCTAGTTGCCTGCAGGATTTTCTCTTCTTTCTTCACTTTCTTGCATCACCATCCAAACACCCCCTTTGATGGATGACAAATTCAAGTGATGTTTATTAAGGCCCTCATCCTTGAAGAGGAAGGCCACTGGGTACCAGTCTTAAGGTAAGCTGGCTGTTCTCTTGCTTTTCATGTAAGCATTTATGGGTGTTTGCGTTCCTGGTTCTCACTTTAGGTTAAAATTTCCTAGGCATTCCCTCACTAACGTGTATTTGGTTTGGTTTCAGAAGATACTTAGTACTAGATCCACTGATATCCAGTTAGTTATCTTCTATTAGTTATTGTAGGGTAGGGTTATGAGATGTGGTCTCACCATCAAGGACACTTATGCTCATTAAATGCCATTGTTCAAGAGGAAAAATTATAGGTTTAGGCCTTAGCAATGAAGATCCGGGTTCAAAATGACCATGTTATAGGTCATTCTCCCAATGCGAGGAAAGACCCGAGACATGTTCTGCGATTCTAGGAACCCCAAGCCCAAGGGTCTGAGACTTCAAGGAGTTCTTTTATACTTTATTTCGATTTCTTTTCAGTTTGCCAACCATTGAAACCCACCGTTTTGCAAAATCCCGAACTAAAAAGGAAAATACCATTTTCAATCCACCCAACTCTTCTTCACAAGAAAACCCATCCCGTGTTCGACCTGCATCACTATACTCACAAAGAGCTCGCTGGCGGCGTGAGGGAACCCTAGGGATACAAATTTTGTTGAATTTGGACGCCTATCAGGCACTTAATCATCTACTTCTCGATGACGTTGGCATATTTAGCTTGTATAATTACAAAAATAGCCACAAAATGTGATAAGTAGTAAAACCGGGACCTTAATGTGCCAATTGGGTTATTTAAGTTGATTAGTACACAAAAAGTGCTCAAAACCTACTATAAACAGGGTTCAAAATAGCACTATTTGAGCATTAATCATGTAGTCTTTGCCCAGGAAAAGTCCTGTGCTCCATATCAGAGGGTCTCTCGTAACCATTTTCATTGATCATAAATAAGCACTTCGCTTCCTGCTGATACAAAGCCTCGTCTGACTAGGTGGATTTTACTATGTCAAGAATTTAATATGACCATTAAGGATAAGAAGGGAGTTGAGAATGTGGTAGTTGACCACCTTTCTCATTTAGTTTTGGAGACAACTTCTGAAGGCCTACCTATAGCATACTTCTAAGATAACTTTACTATTCACCGCCCATGGTATGCGGACATAGTAAATTATCTAGTATTAGGACAAATTCCATCCTAATGGACCTCTTAGCAAAAGAGGAATTTTTTGGTGGACATAAAAAAAATACTATTTTGATGACCCATATTTGTTTAAATACTGTCCTGATCAATTGATGAGAAAGTGTGTATGTAATGACAATCAAATTGGGGTACTTCCCTTTTATCATTCGGAAGCTTGTGGAGGGCATTTATTCGCAAGAAAACGGCCACAAAATCCCCGCAGCTGCTTTTATCAGCCCACTCTTTTTAAAGACTGCTTGACTTTTACAAACCTCAGGTTTCATGCCAACAACTAGGAGGGATCACCAAAAGGAACATGATGCCTCTCACCCCTATTTTAATTATTAAGATTTTCAATTGCTAGGGTTTAGACTTCATGGGTCCTTTCCCCCCTTCATGTTGGTACCTTTACATTTTATTGGTAGTTGATTATGTTTCTAAGTGGGTGGAAGCCATTCCAATGAGAACTAATGACCACAAGGTTGTTTTGAAAAGTTTGAAAGAACATATTTTTTCTCGCCAATGCCCTGCAATCATTACAAAGACAGGTTTCTGGCTTTGCACCGACCTTGAAAAATTTGTTAAAAAGTATGTAGTCATTAATACAAAGTTTCCACAAATTACCACCCACGGCATCAATGGTCAAGCCGAACTAGCTAATACAGGAGATCAAACACATTTGGTAAAGACTACATCCCTAATTTAAGGATTGGTTGCTTGACTAACCGATGCTCTTCGGGGCCTACCGCACTGCTTAAAACTATTCTTGGTATGTCTCCCATAGTTAGTTTATGGTAAGGCATGTCACCTCCTAAAGGGAAATGGAGCACAAGAGCATATCAAGCCATTAAAACTCTAATTTTGATTCTGCTACAAGGTAAACAAATGATGTCACAGATGAACGAGTTCGATGACTGAGGTGTGAATCAGATGAGAGCTCTAGAGAATTTACAAAGAGAAGGTCAAGCCTTTCCATGACAAGAACATCGTAAGGAAGACCTTCAACCTCACCAAAAGGTAACACGTATTGTGCTCGATCGCACATCTTTCCAAGTAAACTCGCTCTAGACGGATCGGCTCACCGTAAAGAGTAGTTCACCATATGGCGCAAAGGAGATTGAGAATCCAAGGGAAACTTCTTTAAAGTCAATGGTCAACGCTAAAGCCATTTCTAGAGAACTTCGCGACCGCCAGAGTAGGCGAGGAACCGGTAGATCCGGTTCACCAGATAACCCTCGTAGCGTAATTCTATTTTACCTTTTCAGATATTGATTTTCTTTTCTTTTTCATGCATTTCTTTACGCTTTATTCGTTTATTTATGTTTTTGTGTTTTTCATAAAGGAGAGTCTGATCCTTATGTCACATTACCACTTTTCTCCCAATGGGAACTAGTATTGGCCCTTTTCTATAGTCTCCGTGGTGTGGTGATCCTTCAATGTACGAGGGCAATGCTTATGTTCGTGGTGGGGGTAGGCATACACTAGTGTTTAGAGCCATTTAAGTGCATGCTATTTGGTTTAATTAAGTGTTCTAAGGGGGTTAAGAGCATGCAAAATTTTCAATTTTTGGCTGTCTTGAGAATGGTACTTGACCTTTGAAGTATGCAGCCACATGACCTTATGTATGTACTTTATATAGTTTCACTGCACACACATAATAACAAGCATGCACAAAACCTTTTTTTTTTTTTCATATTTGGGACCATATTCACCTAATTCTTTTCTATTCTCCAGAGTTAATCTTGACTTGTATCATTCTCATTCATAACTTATGCAAGTCACTGATTTCTCTCCCCAAGCTCACTTTGTGATTATTGCTCGGCTAGCATTTAGCATTCCCATGGTCAAATGCATCACGTCTTATTCCTTGTGGAACTTGTCCATACGTAGTTGAAGATGATTTTAGGCCATATTTTCTCTTTTAAACTTCTAAATCATCTTTGAGTCATCATTTGAACCCTTTTGAGCCTTGAGTTGCTAGTTATGTTCAAACAGGATTCTTGCCCATTTGAGTTAGGATGGTTCCAAAGTAGTGTGAAGGTCTTAGGAGTTTAGTATACAATTGAGCAAGCACAAGTCAATTTGGGGGGGGGGGGGGAATGGGAGTGCAAGAGTGAGCGTACATTGAAATCAATTAGTAGTGCGGAATTTTGCAAAGTAATGCCAGGGTACCACTCATGTTAATTACGATCTTGAAATTGGAAATTGATGTGGCTCATATTGGTATCGGTACCACACTAATTGGTATCAATACCCATAATGAAAAAAGTGGCAGTACCAAAGTGATACCGGTATCGAAGTGCGTTATGGGCCATTTGAAAAGCCTCTCCCCCTCAAAATTTTGAACCCTTATCTCCCCCTTCAACTCCTTTATAAGAAACACCCTTACCCTAACCTCTCTTCTCACCAAAATCAATCCCTAGTTCTCTTCTCTCCCCATTAAACCCTAATCCAAACTGGTTCCTCGAGCTTCACCATCAATCCTACCTAGGGCATTAATAGTTCTTTGCACGCGGAGCTTGAAAGTGTTGGAACCGTGTGGGTAAGTGATTCTCATCCTCAAAGCTTGAGCAATCTGATTTGTTTTGCACTGTGGGTGGCATGGATTATTTTGGTTGGCTTTGGGTTGTGGCTTTATATTCTTGGTTGGTTGGTGCGTCTGCCATGAAGGGTTTGGGAAGGAAAGTTTTGAATGACATGGAGAGGGTGAGCCCAATAATTCTGGAGATGGGTTTGTGGGAGATGTTTTTGGGTGTGTGGGCCGTTCTTGCCATCTTCTCTATCTTGGCCATATCTATGGCGAGATCAAAGAACACAGGGAAAGGAAAGGCCACCAGCTCTTCTATGGAGCGAGCTGTAAAAAAAAGAAAGGCCGATACGTCACAAACCGTGAAAAATGGTAAAGGGAAGCGAAAAGGCCTTTCATCGGAAAACGAGGAAGAAAGTGAAAGTGAAGATGAAGATTGAGGCTATGTTTGCTGAATCCCCGGAATCCGAGTGAGAAAAGTGGGTTGATCGGGTTGAAAACTGAGGTTTCCACTATGAGCGGGAATGAAAAGGAATTGGAAACACATTTATTTTTACTCATCATTTGTGCAGTTATTCATGATTAGAATTTGCAGTTTATTGGTGAAGTAAAAAGGTTATCCTATCGTCCGTGAAATTTTATAACTTGAGGAGAATGTCAGAATGCGGATTCATTTTGGAGACTACGATCTGAAACCTTCTTGGTTAGCCATGGTTGATTACTAGTCGGCTGCGTATACTCGCCTACAGCACATGTGAGCCTTACCCACTCAGGGCTATTACAGGGTTTGATGCAGATATGTTCGCAAACACCATGTGCACCAACCTGGTACCTATGGGGGGTTTTATGCGCAAAGAGTTTACTCTAGGGAAATTAAAGCCTAAATATGCATTAATGAATAAGGTCATTCACAATATGATCGAGCCAAAAGGAAAGGAGAAGCTACTGAGTAAGGAAGAAATTCAGTTTCTATATGAGGTAATGAATGGGAAAGTTATTGATTATGCTCTGGTAATATGGTGTGTAATAAGGGATTTTTGAGGTCCCCAACTGAGAACAGGCACATCCTCTTCCTGACCTTAGTTACAAACTTGGTGGAAGCTGCCAGGATAAGGGGTTCTAGTAGGGAAAAAAGAGTTATTCCTAGGCTGGGGCCCATCACAAGCATCACAAAAGTAAAAAGCCGAGCCTCTTCCACAATGCCTCAGTTAGCACATCCTCCTCCGGCTACTTCTGGGCCATCATCATCTTCAGCTCTTGGTCCGATGAGTACATCTCCTTTAAAGAGGATGGAGCGTAGAATAAAAGAATGGTTTAAATGCATCTCGGGAAATGACGGTTCTTAGACCACGGGCTCTCAAACTTGAGAGTCACATTCTCACGAGAGAGCCAGTTGTTGTAGATGACCCTTGTCACGACTTGGAAGGGATTACGTGAATTTGGATATTTGTGTGAATGAAGATGCATTTTCCTCGAGATGGAGAGAGGAGGTGGAAGAAATAGTGGTATCTTGGGTCAGAATAGAGATTGGGTGTTGGCAATTGGGTAGAGACCTCGGCCATGTGTCATGCCAACACCCATTTGTTCTGTAAACCTTATTTGTGTGTTCGTGGTCATTACAAGCTTAAAGACCTTTTTGATTTACAGTTATGTAGGGTGTTCCTCATTGAATTATATGCATGTTAGATTGCTTGGTTGTGGTGAAATGTTTACAGTTTTAATGAAGTTTATTTAAGTTTGGTGATTTCATGGCATTTCGATTTCAGTATCCGTGATCCCTTATATGAGAATCTCTGTTTTGTAAAAGTTTGTTATTTTGTCCACTTCACTTGGGACTGTTGGTGCTCATTTAAGTTCAGGTGGTTGCATATTCTGGTAAGTTATAGTACTGTGTTCATGTTTGCTCTTTTAGGAATCTTGTGTATTCTCCTTAGTGCACTTTGTTGAGCCTCATAGTTGGTAGGCGTTACTAGTTCAAATCTTGGTAGGGACTAGCAAGATGTAGGTTGGGGGTGTGTTGGATACATAAAAGTGCGACATTTATATCGGTTTTTAAGCCCCTCGGCTCATGTTTTGCTTTCATTTTGTGTAGAATAAGTGCTTTTGACCTTTTCTATTGTTTTTATGCGTGTGTAGGGTGTTGATATTCATGCACATTTTATTAGCGGTTTAGTTTCGGAGGACATTCACAGTCATCGTCGTTGATTCAGGCATTGTCGGAGACCTCGGCTTGATTATGAAGTGAAGTTGGTGGTGTGGAGACATAGTATCGATTGCCAATCAAGTGAATGCAGAATTGCCCACTTGCGGGTTAAGATCTACCCAGTCTTTGTTGGAGGAACCCAGTGAGGTTTAGTGATGCGGTGCAGTGTGTCTTTGTAGGAATTAAGGAGATTTCGATCTTGGTGCAGATCACATTTCGTCTTTGATTCCAACTTTGAGATCACTAATGTTTTTTGTATAGTAGCTAGTTTCTTCTCATTCCTAGTTTTTGAACATTTGTAGTCTTTCAGTCGGTTTTATAACTTGGTACTCGTTAAGGGAACTCTGCATTTTTGATATTTCAACTTTACAATTGAATTGATATTTCTCAATTCACATTTAATATTATTGTTCCAGCATTTATGAAGCAATTCTCAGTTTTAATGGTGTTCTAAACCTCCATGATAGGGTTATAACGGTGGAAACTCATCCTCTTCGAGGTAACAACACCTAGTCCTTCTCCAATGCTTCAATGGGATTTGTATGATATTAAACATTTGCTAAAATTCTTATAAAACCTTAGCTTGGCATCTTCTTGACAACGTGTGAACGAGAGATTCTTGGTACACGTTGTGCTTGATCTCAAATGCAATCTAAGAGTCTAATCAAATCGTCTGAGCAAGCGTTTGATATCTTTCATTTATTCTTTGTCTTACAAAAGCTTTTAAAGTTATATCCCCCATCAAAGACCATTCATCAATGGCCCTTGGATGAGAATGTAAGTGAGAGGTGGGTGTTACCTAGTTGGAGGAGAGTGGAAACTTTAGGATCCTATCATTCGCCTTTCTCGTTTTAAAATAGTTTAAGTCAATCGGTTAACAAATCAATCAATAAAAACCCCTCAGATTTTACTTTATTCGCACATTCATTGGATAGTAATCCCTAAAGATCATCTAGGTAACCACTCCCCGTGGAAATGACCTATGGACTCCTGATATTATAATTCTTGAATAATAGGTTCTACGCTTGGGAGATAATTTCCTTTGCAGTAGACGAAGCACTATCACTTTGCGAAGTGGTAAAGAATTAGCAGCATCAGGGCAACCACCAGTGGTAAGAGAAGTGAAGATTGAGGAGAGAGATTAAGGCCGACGGAAAGACCGGATGTAAGGGAGGCGATACTGAAAAAGTTAGTAGAAGAATCGAAGAAGAAAGAGATTTGAGAAGCGAGGAAGCTACGGATGGGCTCGTTGCCTGAGTGCAGCCTTACAAAGCTTGAAGAAGAATAAGCTGGATAAGCAGTTTACCAAGTTTATGGAAGTGTTTAAAAAACTGCATATCAACATCCCTTCCGAATATGCAATGGAGCAAATGCCCAGCTACGTCAAATTTATGATGGATATACTGTCAAGGAAAAGAAGACTAACAGATTTTGAGACAGTAAACCTCATAGAGGAGTGCAATTCCATTATTTAGAGGAAACTACCACAGAAACTAAAGGATCCAAGTAGTTTTACAATCCCATGAAAGATAGGGAACTCAATCTTTAAGAGTGCTTTATGCGACTTGGGAGCCAGTATCAACCTCATGCCTTTATACATATTAGACGGTAGGATTAGAGTGAAGCTAGACTATATTGTGACTCTTGGCTAACGAGATAGATCACTAAAGCATCGAGGGGTGTGATAGAAAATGTACTGGTAAAGGTGGACAAGTTTATCTTTCTAGTTGATTTTATAGTGCTGGACATGGAAGAAGACAGGGAGATACCCATTATATTAGGTAGACAATTTCTAACAACTAGTAGAGCCATGATTGATGTGCAGAGGGGGGAATTGAAATTAAGAGTGCATGATGATGAGGTCAAGTTCAATGTATTTAATGCTTTACGACATCCTGTAGAGAGTGGTGCATGTTTTATGATAGAGGCAGTGGAGGCTATAATGTCTAGCCAATGTGGTTTGACTGACCCTTTGGAGACTAGCCTTATACAAAGTGATAATGGTGAACTAGGTGAAGAGGCAGAAGAGTATGTGAAATGGATGGAATCCTTTGAACCAAACAAAAGAAAGTATTATGAGCCCTTGGGAGAGAATACACAGATTTTAGTGCCTTCAATTGAGCGACCACCATAGTTGAATTAAAAGCCACTACCTAATTATTTGAGGTATGCTTATCTAGGGGAATCCTTAACCTTACCAGTGATCATCTCAACATCCTTAACAACAGTAGAATAAGAGAAGCTTTTGAGAGTACTTCGAGATCACAAAGACGCTATTGGGTGGTCTCTAATAGATTTGAAGGGAATTCACCCCTCTATGTGTATGCACCAAATCTTGTTAGAAGATGGTCACAACCCTTCAGTGGAAGCGTAGAGGAAACTCAACCCTACCATGAAGGAAGTGGTAAGGATTATAGTGGTTAGATGCAGGGGTGATCTACCCCATTTATGATAGTTTGTGGGTAAGCCTAGTACAGGTATTCCCCAAGAAAGGAGGGACCACAGTAATCAAGACAAAAAACAATTCATTGCTCCCATCTAGAACGGTGACGAGGTTAAAAATTTGCATAGACTATCGGAATTTGAACAAAGCAACTTGAAAGAATCATTTCCCACTTCTGTTTATGGACTAGATACTAGATAGGCTGGTTGGGCACGAGTATTATTGTTTCCTAGATGGGTATTCGGGCTATAATCAGATCACCATATCCCCAGAAGATTAGGAGAAGACCACCTTCACTTGCCCTTATGGTACATTCGCATTCAGGCGGACGCCATTTGGGTCATGTAACGCACTAGGTACATTTCAGCGATGCATGATGACCATATTCTTAGACATGGTCGAGAAGATAATTGAGGTGTTTATGGATGACTTCTCAGTGTTGGGGAAGTTCTTTGAGAATTGTTTTGACAACCTGATGAATGCGCTAATAAGATGTGAAGAAACTAATCTTGTGTTGAATTGGGAGAAGTGCCACTTCATGGTGAAGGAAGGCATAGTACTTGGGCACAGGATCTCGATAAGAGGAATTGAGGTGGATAAAGCCAAGATTGAAACAATAGAGAAGCTACCTCCCCCATCTTCAGTAAAAGGAATAAGAAGTTTCCTGGGTCATTCGGGATTCTATAGGAGATTCATAAAGGATTTTTCCAAATTAGCCAAGCCTTTGTCGAGTTTACTAGTTTAAGGAGCCCCTTTCGTATTTGATGATCAGTGTATGCGAACATTCTTGATTCTGAAGGAGAAATTGGTTTCAACACCAATTGTAGTTATAACACCCCGAAATATACCCTAGTTGTTTTCAACATGTTTAGGGTATTTTGTAGGCATAAATTGAATTTTTCGTAAATTAAATGTGAAAATATAGAAATTTAGAAGTAGGAAATTTTACAAGATTTGGAGACCAGTATCGGTGTCGAAAAGGGCATAAAAAGACATGGTGATGGGTTATAGGCCAAAGTAGAAATAACATGAATTGAAGTGCAATTAATAGAAGGATGGAGGACTAAAAGGCAAATAAAATAAAGTTAAATTATAAAAAGGGTGAGGGAGACAAAAATAACTCATTTTGTCTCCCCAGATCTAGAAAGAGCTTCTGTCTGTGGGTTGGAAAGGAAGAAAAGAAAGAGGAAAGAGGGAGGAGCAAAGCAAAAAGGTATGGATACATGACTTTTGTATGGATCTTTGGAGTTTGGTATGGAATTTAAGTATGAAATAGTAAGATTTTGTCCAAAAACTACTTGAGTATGGATTGCTAGGGTTTTCTTTGGACATTAATTTGGTTCCCTTTTCTAGGGTTTTGTTAGGAATACTTCCTAACTCTATATTTAAGGGAAGTTGGGTTGAAATAATTAGTTATGGAATCTTTTACAATTCCAAGGTTTTGTAGAGTTGGGTGACCTTGGGTATGAATCCTTGGATTCTTTGGCTAACTAAAAGTGTTTGTGGAGTTGTTTGGAGGGATTCCATGTTAATTTTTGATGAAGGATGGAATAGAAGAGAATTATGGAAGAAAAGTGCATGAAAAATTGGTGAAATCTGCCATTTTGGAGGCGGATCGGAGCCGTCTGGAAATTGCCGCACTGGGTGATACCGGTGCGTGATCACGATAACAAAGCGGTCTGGTGCAGCTCGAATCGACGGTGCCCTCGGAAGCGAATCGGTCAGTGCGGGTTGAAGCGATACCCGATGCCAGGTGGTTCTTCGCGACCACTGTTTTTGCTATTTTGCGTATTTAAGCTAAAGTCATCACCAGGAAGATATGAAAATGATGAAATTAAGTGAAAAATGTACGTACCTGCCCGCCGCTTTAGCCTGGCGAGTTCGATGGGAACAAAGTTCATGCTTGATAATAAGGCGAGGATTTCCTAAATACATATAATCGTGCGAATGCCTACGACCAAGTATTAAAATGAAGCGACATACGTCACGTGGGCGGGAGCACGTCTCTGATTAATGCTGGAGGCTTATACAGTAGTGCTACGGCGCTCATGA
Organism: Tetrastigma voinierianum; assembly: GCA_016808115.1. Classification (NCBI taxonomy): domain Eukaryota; kingdom Viridiplantae; phylum Streptophyta; class Magnoliopsida; order Vitales; family Vitaceae; genus Tetrastigma; species Tetrastigma voinierianum. Next base: position 647,872 of record JAEQBH010004904.1, on the reverse strand, counting down.
TTGAAATGCCGGTACTCGATTAGTCTTCCACGAGCCTCACGGTGTGCCGGTACTCACGATTGGTATACGACACTCTGTTCGATGTTTGACGCTCTGCTTTGTGCTCTGACACTTGATCATATAGTATCTTCGGATACTTATTGTCTTTGTGTCTTACTCATTACTAATCTTGATCTAAGTATTCCCATATAGTTATGAAAATAACCTGAATGATGAATAAGAGTAAACAAATGTGTATCGTTCTGATTTGTAATACCTACGGGTATTTCTGAATAAGAATAAGCTCTGTAACTCCTACGGGAGATCCGAATAAGCATAAGTCTGTTATAAGCATAAGTTCTGAATAAGAATAAGCTATGTAACTCCTACGGGAGATCCGAATAAACATAAGTCTGATATAAGCAAAGTTACAGGAATAAGAGAATAAGCTCTGCCAACTCCTACGGGAGATCCCGAATAAACATAAATACGTGCAGCATAAGTACTGTATAAGTCCATTATATGAATGCATGGAAATTACGATATCCGTTATTGTTATATCTTTGAATATAAATGTGTATATGCATACTATATGTTTCCCACTAAAGCGTAAAAAGCAGCATGGGTTTAATCAGTGTAGGTATAGAAAGAAAGAAAACGATCTTCCGCATTCTCTTTGCTCGGCCTACAGTAGAGAGGGTTCATCCTTTGTGGGATTCTGTAGCTCACGATCGATAATGTAAATGTATAGTTTTTGAATATGTAAATGGGACTCAGTATTGTATATGTGACACTGTAAACACCACTACGATGGTAGTTTTATTTTGGACTTTTGTATATGATATGTTGATATAATTATAAGACTTAGATATACCAACGTTTGATAAAGCAGGTAAATAGTCCCAGTTTATAGTCTCACAGGAACTCGGTTCGAGATCCGTAATGAGTCGGATGAGAGCTCCGGGCGTGACGATGATGGCACTGGTGAGACCTCCATTTTGAACTAATGTGTGATGTGAGAAACTTCACAATAGGGGCAGTACTGGGTCAAAAGAGGGATTGGATATTTTGGGTTATCTATTTTGCGAGCAGGACTTTGAATGATGTGCAATTAAACTATGCAACAATTGAAAAAGAGCTTTTGGCAATCGTGTTTACTTTTGACAAGTTTCGACCATACTTAATTGGTAACAAGGTAATAGTGCACATCGACCATTCAGTTATAAAGTATTTGATGACTAAAGGACTACAGCGAAGGTGATAAGGTGGGTATTATTCGTTTGCAAGAGTTTGATTTGGAAATAAAAGATAAAGGGATTGAAAGCTTATTGTGAGACCACCTTTCCGCATTTGGAAAGGCCTGGCAAAAGAGGATTCGAGATCGTGATAATTTTTCCCGATGAACAACTCTTGGCAATTGAAGATACAAGGCCAATGCCATTGTTTTTCGAATTATGTGAATTACTTGGTGGCTAAAGTTATCCCACTAGAGTTTAGCTATCAGTAGAAGAAGAGATTCTTTACACACTTGAAGCACTACTATTAGGAGGAGCCTATTTTGTATAAGCATTGTGCTGATTATGTAATAAGAAGATGCGTGCTAGAGGAGGAAATGGAGAGTATCTTAAATCATTGCCACACGTTAGCATGTGGGAGACACTTTGGGGGTCAGAGGACAACTGCAAAGGTACTTCAATTGGGATTCTATTGGCCTAGCTTGTTCAAGGATGCTCACCAATTTGTGTGTACCAGTGATAAATGCCAAAGAATGGGGAGCATATCAACATGGGATGAACCACCCTTACAGACCATCTTAGAGGTAGAGCTATTTGATATATAGGGGATGGATTTTATTTGTCCATTCCCCTCTTCATTTAGAAATCTATACATTCTGTTGGGAGTGGACTACATCTCCAAATGAGCGGAGGTTATACCCACACGCACTAATGATGTAAGAGTGGTAGCAAAGTTCCTTTGCAACCACATATTCATCCGGTTCGGCATTCCATGAGCGTTGATTGCAGATGGAGGTACTCACTTCTGCAACAAGGTTGTTGATAGCGTACTTAGAAAATATGGTGTTCGACATCATTCATCACTCGTATACCATCCATAGACTAACGGGCAAGCTGAGGTCTCAAACCGAGAAATAAAGTCCATTTTAGAGAAGATGGTTAATAGTTCAAAAAAATATTGGGCTAAAAAGATAGATGATGTGCTATGGGCCTATAGAACAACATTTAAGGCACCTCTAGGAATGTCACCATTCAGGCTAGTGTATGGGAAAGCATTCCACTTGTCCATGGAATTAGAGCATAGAGCATATTAGGCAACTAGGCAGTTGAACATGGATAGTAAAGTAGCTGGTGAGAAACGCATACTACAGCTTAGTGAATTAGAAGAATTCCGAAATGAGGCCTACCAAAATGCTTGGATCTATAAGGAAAAGACGAAAGCTTGGCATGACAAACATATTGTAAGGAAAGAGTTTGAGCTGGGTCAGTGAGTTCTTTTATTTAATTCTAGACTCAAGCTTTTCTCGGGAAAATTAAAGTCAAGGTGGTCGAGACCTTTTATGGTGACTCAAGTCTTTCCCTATGGAGGAGTGGAAATCATGCATCGAGGAGAAGGGTTTCAAGGTCGTCTTGTGATGATTGAAGCCATGCCGGAGGACTTTCATGCAAGCAAACATGCCACACTTTGAGAACACTTAAGACGGGTCAATAAGAATTTACAACAGGTCCGAATACTTTAAGACATTGCGATGCACGACCGTCAAGCTAACGACGATCAAACAATGATTTGCTTTGGAGGCAGCGAGAGGTGAAGCATCTTCACCAAATTTATTCATTATTTCTTAATTTTCTCATTAATTTGGTTTTGTTTTCTTTAGTATTTCTTCTAATTCAAACCTATGCATTTGATTTGTGGAAAGGTTGTGTGATGGGTATTGGTGTATTTTTGCAGGAGCAGGTGAAGCCAGATAAGTGCAAGCACGAGTTAAGAAGCCCAGAGAACAATACTACTTGTTTACTTGTATGAGGAAAAATCCCATGAAATCGCGCTATACGCAATTGTAGCGGTAATTTCTCGTTCGCGGCGCCTTTGCTATATAGCGGGTATTATTTCTTTGTTTAGCGAGGAGCCCTTATTTTTTAAGCGAGTCCATTAAGTTGCCCACTTTAGCGGGTACGGGCATTTTTGCTTACCCACACTCCATTCACATAATAAACCCTTCTGTTTCTTCCTCTTTTGGCATCCTCTAATTGTTTCAACCACTAAACAGTGCCCCCGTTTCATCTTCTGTATTTCCCTATTTTCAAAATCCTTCATCAATGGTGCATTGATCATCCATTAATTTCAAGATCTTTCATCTTCTCCAATTCCCTATATAAACCCTATCCCTCTCCTGTTCCATTCAAACTAAACTTTTAGCCCTCTCTAAAAATTCGAAAATCACCAACTATGGCACCAAGGAAAAAGTAGAGGCAGTCAGGGAAGGCTAGATCATCCCAAGAATAAGCTTACAACTGTGAACGATCATTAGCTTTGCAATAATGGCGCTCTAAAACAGCAGTCTATGCATAAGGAAAGTCATCCTTGAACATGGGTTTACAGTTCCGAATGCCTATTTTGAGAGAATTCTGTATCAGAAAGGGTGGGCAACGTTCGGTAGTCATCCGATAGCAGGCTTGTTCTCTGCGAACGTCCTATTTCACCAGGATCACACTTGCTGGGTAAGAGGTAAATGGGTACCGTTCAATCCACAACCTATCAAGGAGTATTATGCTTTACTAGAAGTAAATGAGACACGATTCCAAACTCTGCGGCCGAATATTAATTGGGTTGAGATATGCAAAGACCTGATAGATGATCAAGCACATTGGAACACAACGAGGAAGGGTGAGCTAACTTTGTTCCCTTCCTCCCTCACTTTAGTTTCAAAAATTTGGTTTTACTTTGTGATTACCAGGATATGTTCGAATAGAAATGCCTCCAAAGTGACTAAGGAGAAAGCACTTTATGTATATGCAAATCTCCCACAACATCCCTTTTGATATTGGTCGAGTTATTACCCAAGACATCCTTGAGCGCACCAAGAGACTATCGAACACTGCCCTTGGATTCTCATCTCTTATCACCGAACTGTGCATGTTGAGCAACGTACCAATTGTAGGGAATGAAGAAAAGACACCGCATCGATACCATATTTTTATCAAAGGCATAAAAATCCGACCAAGGAAGTCAGTAAGAGGCGAAGCCTCTGGGAGCATGCAAGGATATGATTATGGGTGGGATGAATTGGATGAAGAAGGTGAGGGAGATGAGGAGGAGGATGTCGCGACCATAGAAGACGATGAGGAACCCGATGAAATGTCGCCATTGGGGCATTAGGGCAAGCTGATTCTCGAAAGGGTTGGTAACATGTTCTGTGACGCCCCAAAATCCGAGGGTCCGTACACCAATCGTCAACTCGCAGAAATGCCAATGGATATCGTATATATCGATACCCCACATTATGCGATCCCGATGGTAGGATCCATTCGCCAGTCCTAGGTAATTACATACCTATGCCACGACACCCGAATTGTGAAGCAAGAATTGAAAATGTCCACAGCGGATGCTCGTGTGTCTCGGTACCACAGCGTCCAATTCCATTCTTTAGGATCCCATTTAGCCACATTCAATAAACTTTTTATGTTATTTTAAAACATAATGCGGCAGGTTTAATTCGAACTCTATTACATACCGCAATTATATTGATACGAACCTCGTGACTTGTGGGGGCGGTAATCGGATTAGCTTCGGAAGCGCTCTACTATTTAACTGAATGGAAGACCTGACAGATTGCTTATGAGAAGCAAGAACCTTGGTATGTGAGGACACGAGAATCGGTGATGGGGTCGATGATAAGTCTTGATGAGCATATGAGAATACTTAGATAAGTTCAAGGAGAGTTCTTTTAAGAACCAAAGAGAAATTTAAACTCTCAATTTTATTAATGCTTAAAACTCCTAGAATGTAGGGATAACAAGCCTTTAAATAGGCCCAAAAATAGGAAGAATAGAAACTAAATATTCGGCCATAAGGAAAGTAAATATTTGGCCAAAAACAAGAAAGGAAACTAACATACTTTGTCCTAAAGTAACACACTAAAAAAAAGGAAACTAGATAATTTTAGGATAAGGCTTGGGAATCAAATTAGCCGCAATATGGAATAAATCAGCAGCAAATCAGCACCAAATCAGCAGCAAATCAAGAACAAATCAACACCAAATAAGCTCCAAAATAGTAGAAAATCAGGAACAAATCAGAACCAAATCAGTAGCAGTAAATCAACACAAAATGCACATATCGATCAACTCCCGAAAATAGCAGCAAATCAACAAGTCAAAAAACTCAGCTCTTGGTGAAATGCGGATTTAATTTGATGACGTGGACCATCTTTGTTTTCTTTTTGGAGTTGAACACACAAGCTTCTTCCACGTGGGCATCTTGGATTAAAACATGAAGGACTTCTTTGAATCTCTTAGACTTAGCTCGTTTCATAGGGCCTAGTGGGACTTCAAGTAGGTCCACGCTCCTTTCCTTATACAGCCATCGTATATGCCAAAAACTAGTTCTTTCCAAATTTTTACAAAAAGAACTATGCTCGACCATATGTCGGGTTTTTCAGCCTCTCGGTTTGAATGAGAGCAGATCCGCGTGTATACCACACCCTGCTGGAGTGTAGCCCTGCAGTGAATATACGGACTTTGCTTCTTGGTAGACGAGTTAAACCAGTTGGGCGCCAATATCCTTTTCCCTATTTTTCTCTCTCCCATTCTTCTCTTTCTCTTTTTTTTTCTTCTATTTTTTTTCCTTCCTTTCCTTTTTGTTGCTCTCCTCCACTACAAATTGATTTCCCTCCCCTTTTATAGACTTCTCCATTGGCATGCATGTGGCCGTATTCTGACACATGTTGCCTCGAAAAAACATGAAGTCAGGTGTCTCGAATTCACTTGAAAATTATCTAGGTAACTTAGATTTATTGAATGAATTCAGCAGTGAGGTCCATTTCATCATCCGAAATCTAGAAAAATTCTAGGTTTTCAATATGTATTGTAGTGGAAAGTTCACCGTGTTTGCCCTTTTTTTTTTTTTGGAAAAATTCAAATTTACCCTTGTTTTACATTCTTCCCCCTTAAAAATTTAGATCTGAAATTCACACACATACAATCACATGCATATCTTCTGATCATTTTTTATTATGAAATATTTAAAACATACTGTACAATATCAAATAAGGAAGGATAAGTACATATCGTGTCTCGTGTTCGATGTTGCCTCCTCAACTCCTCGATGTTGCCACAACACCTTTACTAGCCTCACGGAGTCTTGCGTCCTGAAACGATCTCGGCTATCTATAATCGCATGAGTCCTCCTCAGAAAGGTCCCATCTACATGTGATGAGCTCACTACTAATTACTACATGGGTTGGATCTAGAGTGTACTTAGGACATGGAGACATGGAGTGCCATGAACCCAGATAAACCTGAGGTGGTAACATCAATCTAGGTGTATCTGCCACCTTATCAGTACCTCGAAGGGTCTAATATGCCTCGAATAACTTGTTTGCCAAATCCGGTGCTCCTCTTGGGGTATCACTTTGAGAAGACACGATCACCCCTACCTCGGAGCTTTAAGGTCGCCAGCGAGTCACATCGGCATAGCTCTTTCTTGGCTCAGATCTCGAGAAGACACTTCCGTATCAAGTCCACCTTTCTGAGGTGTCCTTTCCCAAATTTAGACCTATAGCGGATCTCTCTACCTCAGTCCACTTGGTGGAGATCGACATGACCTCTGCCATGGTGCCTCATGGGTGCCATGCAGTATACTACTTGATAACTATTATTTGTAGGTGAATTCCTGAAATTAAATGCTCTTCCCAGCTACCCTTAAGATCCAGGACGCATGCCCGTAGCATGTCCTCTAACGTCTGGATGGTCCTCTATGACTGGCTATCCGTTTGGAGATGAAAAGCAGTGCTCATCATCAACCGTGTCCCCATAGCTCTCTGGAAACTCTCCCAAAAATGAGTTGTAAATCTGGGATCTCGGTCCGATACTATAGAGATTGGCACTCCATGAAATCGGATAATCTCTCGTATGTATAATTTGCATAATTTCTCCAAAGTGAAGGTTATTCGTATGGCTAGAAAGTGTCATAGACTTTTGAGCCAATACGATCACCTCTGGCTGCGTCATGCCCTTCGATATGCGTGGCAGAGTGGTCACAAAATCCATCATGACGTGCTCCCACTTCAATCGGCCTCCGATAATAGGAGTAGCCCTCGACCTTTGGTGTTCAACTTTTACCTATTGACACGTGAGACAACGACGAGGAACAAAATCACGACTTCTTCTTGAACTCTCAGGTAATACGACAAAGATGATGGTACATGCTGGTGCTACTTGAAGTGTCTGAAAAATGAGAAGCGATGGAACTCCACGAGGATCTTCTCTCTGTCATGACAGGGAACCTGATCACCCATATACCAAAGACTACCATACGTGAATGGCCTAGCCTTTGTCGTCGGTCTTGACTATGCAGATCCTTTGATGGACACTATCTTTTGTGTCTGTCTCACGGGACTCAATCACTCTACTTGTTAGGGAAGGCATAGTCACAGGCTCTTTAAAAAATAACTTGAGTTTGATCTCCATAGTGTAGTCATATAGTTCCCACAGCCTGAGCATCCGCCACTTAGGGAAGCTAGACTATCCAATACTCCTTGTGACTTTCGGCTGAGCGCATTAGCCACCATTTGCCTTCTGGGATGGTAATGCAAAGTGAATTTCCTCAATCCTCTCCAAATACTCCATCCTGTGTGCATATATTGAGGTCTGGATTAAGGTAAGATGTATTTTAAACTTTTGTGGTTCGAAAACACCTCGAACTACTCACCATACAGTAGTGGTCTGAAAATCTTCAAGGCAAGAAGACAATGTTTGCCAATTCAGTATAATATGTGCAGGGTAACTTAAACAGCGATTCTTTAACTTTGCCGAGAAAGGAACCATGGCAAACCATCAGGACTGCACTTAAGAAAGCACATTCTGGTCGTTCTTGAGGGCATCTGATACATTGTGTACCTCTATCCCCTCTTTGGGACATCAAAATAGAAGTAGGGGTAAGCCTCCTTTTCAATTCTTGGAATGCTCTCTCACACAAGTCATTCCACTTAAACTTAACCTCCTTAGGAGTCAGTTGGTCGCGAGCGGCTATTAGAGAATCATATTGAAACTCTTGTAGCCACGCGATTGATGCTACAAAAAAATGTTGTCTGAGACTAACGGGTGTCTTCGACTCATTCTTTGCCTAAAACCTTCTCTGGTCCATTGAGACACTTGGCGCCGTGCCATATGACCGAATCTTACCTCAGTAAGCCAAAATTCACATTTGCTGAATTTGGCATACAGTGATGGCTTCGAAGCATGGAGAACAATCCTCCCGGAAGCCAGATCCTCATGCTCCTCCTTAGAGCTTGGAGTAGATTTAAAGTAATAGTCCACGAAGACCACGGCTCACAATTGATCCTAGATAGGGTTGAAAGACTCTGTATGAATCCATGAATCTGCTGAGCCTTTTGTCAGCGAATGGCATTATTGTGAATTTCCCGGCCATTTGTATCACGTTCTAAACACGTCTTAGGATATTTGCCTCCCAACCCCTCAGGTGTTGATGTAGATCAGAATCTATCTTGGAGTATACTATGCCCATGTAGTTAATCAAAAAAATTATCAATCCTCGTTAAAGGATATCGATTCTTGATCTTAACCCTATTAAACTGTAATGCACCAAAAATACCCTAGAATTTTTATAATAATTTTATTATATATTCCAGGTATGAATTAAGCAAAAATTGGGTTTTTAAGGAAGCGATAAATTGTTAAATTGTGAAATGTGAAATAGTATGTGAGCATATGATTAAATATTATATGCTAAAATGAGAAATGATTGAACCCGAAATAAACCATTGAAAAGAGGCAAATTTGGAAATTGGCAAAATGAGGACCTAGGGTCATTTGAGGAAATATTTATGGGTTTAAGTGCAAATAGAAAATGATATATGTTCTATAAGGTAAATTGAGGCAACTTATGTCAAAAATGGGTTTTTTGATAGCAAGCAGCGCTGAGGAGAAATGAGTGACTTAAGACCACATTTGGTCTTGGAAAGCCATTAATGTGAAAACATTGTTTAAGGGTTTGCAAGAAGAAATGATTTTGGTGTGATTTCTTTCCATTCATTGCTTCGAAATGATCAAGCATCTTGGGTGAAAAAGATTCAAAGGGATTTAAAGGAAAGAACCAAACCCCAGATTTCTTTAAATGATGTTTGAGTTAGAAAAACCCTAATCCATCCATGGGTTTTGCTCATGGTTGATTTAGGATGATATTAGAATGCCTTTGGGAGTGATTCCCATGATTTATTTTAGGATTTTGATGATTTTGGAGAAAAAAACACAAAAAGAGCAAAAATTGGAAACTAGGCATTTCGGGCTCCTACGCTGGCGTAGGTACCTGTTGAGTAAATTTGCCTATCACGCGGTGAAGGGCAAAGTCCCCTTGGTGCCACATGGGCGTGAGCCTTTGTTCACGGAGACGGAATTTTGGTTTTTTGTTGAAAGTCTGTGTTGTACAGTGTTTAGAACCTAATAAGCGATTAATGGGGTTCGATTAAGAATGAAACTTAAGTGAAAACGTCTCTTGTGCACATTGGTGAGAGGCAAGCGAAGCTTCACCTTAGCGATATTACGTTAAGTGTGATTAATTGCTAGTTCTTAAATGTGATGTGTGTGATTTGCTAGGGGGTAGGTGAGGATCCTGGCACTGGATGAGATTGACGACAAGAGCGAAAAGAAGAGATAGAGTGGTTTGTTCTATCTTCTCTTATTCTCGTTCAAAGATTTGAAATGTTTATTCCTAAATATAGAAAAGCATATTGATTTGCTTTAATTGAATTAGAGCAATTGAATGTGAAATGTTTGCATATGAAAATTGTATGAGTATTGAAAATGAAGCTGTTTATACAAATGTACATATTATGCTATTATTTTGCTATAAAGGATTTGAACGCCCTTAATAGAATGTTAGCAGTTTAGTCGCGTGAGATAGATTGGTATACTGATAGGGTCGAGTGTATCACTAACGAACAAATGTATTGATGTGTCATAATTGAGTCGGCGAGATAGTATCGGTAGTTTGCTAGTGATTTTTTATAACCGGTCAGCGGTGAATCGAGCGTGTATAAAACAAATGTTTTATACCTGCCTGCAGCCAAGCGAGACCGTGTCGGTGATTCAAATATCCTGAATACAAAAAACATACGTTAGTATATGTATTGTATTGACATTGATCATCTAAAAAGATTTGAAAGTTTTGTTTAGCGCATGGTTGACTTAAGCGAAATAGAAGAAGATGGGGTATATAGAACCACTAAGCATGAAAATGCTTAGCGTGTTGTTTTATTAATCTTAGCAGTCTGGGTGACGAGGGACGAAGCGAATCGAGGGCATCGAGTCATAAAGAAAGCATTTCGGGTATGCTCCGACATATGCATTCCAGCTTTCGATCATCATACGAACATTGATATTTGTAAAACAATTTGAACTTTGACCATGTTTTTGTAAATCATTTTGAAAAGGCATGGAATGCCTTCGCAGTAAATATATTTTGTTAAATGTAAATATTTATGGGCTTGCCCAAAATTGAAATCGCTTCAGCAAATATTTGAGAACGAAAACGTTTATATTAATGAAATGTATTTGATATATGAATTTGATCAATGGCTTTGATTGGCGTCTGGGGTTCGGTTAGGATCATGACCCGGTCGGGTTGGGCTCGAGGTCGCCATAAATTGTTGATGATCAATGCATGCTTGAAGAGGTCTTGTCCTTATTTTGGAAAACGATCTTGGAGCGCCCGAGGAAGTGTAGTATAATAAAATCTGTCAACATTCTTGCAATTGGACCTTGAGTTTACGCCTTCGGCGGGCGCCATTCTATACGTCATCGCCAAGTAGCGATGTATCAAGGTGTAACTCAATACATAAGTCTACATCTATGTGCAGAGGTAATCCCGGTAATTCCTCCGAAAAAACATCCTTATACTTGCAAACTACTAGAGGTAGACCGCAACTCTGTCTCACCTCGTCTTCTAGAGGTGGGTTTTCACGATAATCCCTACGATTGTTGTCCCACCTAGTATAGTACGGCAGGGCATAACAAGTGTACCAGTATAACGCGAGCATACGTCTAGTGTGTAGGTAGTAACCCTCTTACGATCACAATCAATGACAACTAGGTGTGCCGTCAGCCAATCCATCCCAAGGATAACATCAAAATTTGACATGTCCATGACCCGAAGGTCTATAGTGAGCAGACTCCCTGAGATCTCTAACTCATAATCATAACATATTAGATCAATACTCACCTTAGTTCCTAGGGGAGAATTCTACAACAAATTTTCTAGGTTTCAACCTCTAAACCCCGTCTTTCACACAGTCTGTGACAAAGGAATGAAATGCACTAGAATCAAATAGCAATTTTCTATAGGCGAAAGAGTGAAATATACTGAATAACTGCGATCTGATGACTAAGGTGTAATGGCTAAGACACACCCCTGGGTCCTTGAAGTCCTAACTTATGAGCCTTGGCCTTGACCTCGACCCTTTCCTTGGTCTATCTGGCCTGGATCATGGTGGGGTATGTTGGAATCCAATGATAAGAAAAACGACGAAGTAAAAGAATTTATGTGAGCGTATCGAGGATCAAGTGGTTTGATGAAACTAAACAATGAATCAAGGAAATCAAATCTTGCCTCTTATGGGCAGATCCTTTTCGACTGAGTGCGGATTGCTTGATCACACACATTTGAAGCGATGGAGCTCCTTGCGGAGAAGCGATCCGGCAGTGGCAGGCAAGGCGATGCGGTGTGTGGCTTGCCTCTAAAGGTATCCCATGAGCGCTGTGGATGAGATGGATGTGCTAGCACCTTATGGTGAGTGTTTGTCCCATAAAACCAAAGACACAGTGTCTTCAAACTCTAAAAAAATTTCTCTCTCTAAACGCCCACTTCAAAGAACCACCTACTTTTAGATGATAAACCCCTTATTTATATCGAAGCCTCCTGAGCCACTTTTTATTAAAGCGAATTTAAGCAAATTCCCATTAACTATTAATGGGCTTGGGCAGAGCTTGAAGCGGAGCTTGGGCTTAATCATGGGCTAAAGAAGAGCACTCTATATCCCATTATAAGCTCGTTCTATATTGTGATCCTATAGGTTCCTCGATGTTGTAGGGCTGGTATATTCTAAGCCCCTGATTATAATTGGTGTCTAGCAAGACATTATAACTACCTAAATCGAAGTAGATTCGATGGCTGAAAACCTTACCACATAGTATGATATTAGTCTTTTGTCACATGATGTCTCGATTAAGCACAAGCATGGATGATTATGCTATACAGCTTAATCGTTTCTTGGTCCCTCAGTGTTGCGACTAAACAAATGATATTGATAACTCTATCGATCTCGTTCGGTAGAACCATGCATTTCTCAGTCTCACTTATGAGAGGCGATAAACATCTCACTTCGATTAAGAGTGGGACAAATTCCTTCACTATCGCTCACATTCCTCCATGATTTCTTGCATACTTGACAATAGCCTATATTACCATCTGTTAAAACGTGTCAAATTGATCTCATGTAGAACTACGAAGTTATAAATGTAAGGAATCCATGGTGGTCGGGTCGAGAAGGACTCAAATACCCTTACTACAATGAGAATTACAGATGACATATCCATACTCATAGCGGGTCAATCCAATAACATGAACTTAACATGTATTTATGTTAAAATAACATCTTATGTTCATGACCAGTGAAATGGTCTTTTCTCGAGAAAACATAATAGTCTTACTTCATTATTATTCCCCCGCAATAATGATAGACTGGACTATTTAGAGCCAGGTGTTCTTATGCCTTAAGGTTTGCTATCAAGTCACATACTTGTATTGACGCAAAGCGAACTTGACTATTCCAAGGATCGATTTTATCAAGTTAAACCACAATTTAAATAACAAGATAAAATGATAAATGCCTCATGTATATAAACATATAATGTGATGTATATGCCATTGGGCTCGAGCATATCATTAACAATCTCCCACCGCCTAAGCCCAGTGGGCTATCATCGAATGCCTATCGATCTAGTATGACATCATGCTTTATTTGTAGAAGGTTTAGTAAAGTTAGTAACATTGTCATCGGTATGAACTCACATATCTTAACATCTCAACATCTCCTCTCTCAATGATCTCACGAACGAGGTGGAAACGCCGAGTATGTGTTTGATCGCCGACGGATCCGGGCTTGGATTCGCGTCACGCAGGGTGATCCCGAAATCAACAAAATTTGTATCCTAAATCCTACCGGCTCCAGCAAAGCTAACAAGCAGCATAGCGGTTCTAGGGTTGAAACACGTGGATGGGTTTTCTTTCTGCATGATTTATAGTGAGGTTCAAAAATGGTGAATTTCAATTTGGATTATGATTTTGTAAAATGTGGGGGTTTCATGGTTGGGCAAACTGAAATTCTAAATAAAATAAATGTAAAAGAAGTCTCCTTGAAGTGTCGCTACTCGGATTCGGGTTCTAAAGTTCAAAATAGGGGTTCCTGTCCATTTCATTGTGTTTGAGAGAATGACCTATAGTCATTTCCCGAACCGGATCTTTATTTAGCTTTAAAAAATAAACCCTAAAATTTTCCCTTTTGAAAAACAGCATTTACTCGATCATTCATGGTCCCGGCAAGGAAAACACTCTCCCTAACTCACTCCTTATACGATTAATAAAGGGTAACTAATGAATCTCTGGATCGCACAAGATCCACCGAACCTAAAAGATATATACATCAGCCAGTACAACACCCACCCGGCGGATACTCAAAACCATACAAGAGAAAAATAACAGCGGACACATCGCTGGCGCGAAAGCATGAGAACCCCACGCCGCCCCTGCCTATCAGCCTTCCCTCTCATGTGAAGAGAGGGAGCCTAGCCGCTCATCCTCCGAGTTGTCATCCTCGGAGGGTGTTTGGCAGGAGAGAAAATGAAAAAGAAAGGGAAAGAAAATGAAGCAGAGAAGAAGCGGAAAAACGGGAGAGCTGAAAGCTTCTCCAAAATTTTTATTGATTAAGTCCTTACAAATTTCGACCGAGCTATATATGCTCGAACAAGGGAAATTACAAAAACAACCCAATTCATAAGGTATTAGAAGGGATAAAATGGAAGAAACGAAAAATTGTAACAAAAACATGAAAGCTGCCAAACGGGTGAACAAAGGTCTAGGAGACACATGAACGTTAAGCAAGTGCCGCAATAGTGCGTGGATGCACTAAGACAGCTCCAATTTTCTTTCATTTTCTACTCTTCTTTCCTTCTGGTCTCTGATATGCAATGCTGAGCTTGACTCGAATTCTTCGTGCTTGGATCGACTCAACAATTTTGGCACTATTAGCTCACAAAAACTACAAAATTTTCCACAAAATGCGATCGGTAGAATAACAGGGACCTTAATGTGCAAATCGGGTTAATCACGCTGGATACATAAAGTGCTCAAAACCTTAATAAATGTGGTTCAAAATAGCCCTTGGAGTTACACTAATCACACCCTCATCCCACACACATTGCTAGTCCCTAGCAATGAAAGAAAGAAAGAAAGAGCATACAAAACAAAATAAATAAAAATTATGCCCGCCAAAGCCCATCTCAAAGCCATGAATCAGTGGCGCCAACTGGCGCAAGAACTCCGGCTAAAGCCTTGCCCAATAACTATCTTGAGAGAATGAATGCCATACAAAATTGAGTATCAAAAGAGCCTCCATCTCGGTGAATCAACCGGAAACTTCCACCAAAATCCAGAAAGCCGTTTGTCACCGCCTCAACAATAAACTAAACCGGCACTCTCCCCAACTTAGCTGGTACCGGCCACAACCTAACATGCCGTAACTAAACCTAAATAGATCAGGGACCCACTTTACCTAATAACTATTTTTATGTTGTAGGGTGTACTGCGAGGAATCGACCTCACCAGCAAGTCCATGGAACGGATCTACCGATGACTCCCAACCAATTAAGGCAAGGCTTAAAGTACCAAGTCATAAAGGATCTGAATTACAAACTCTTCAAGCTTCACCTGACTTCGAATGATTTCTCAAACTCCAACACTTACACATCCAGCGGGAATTCTTACCCATCCACCCATGTGGCTGAAAGTGACTAAGTCCGTGTCCCAACCATTTGGCTTAGGGCAATCAAAGGCCGCCATATACCCCCCTCGAACCGTGCGCTCGGGCTTCAAGGCAAAAGCGCTGCAATTTTTCTCTTTCTTTTTCTTTCTTTTTCTTTCTCTCTTGGAAGACACACATTCCTATTCACAGTCCTAACCCATTGGCGCGGTCAAACGAAACTAGGTAGGTTATTGCAAGGCTTAGAGGTTGTGACGCTTTTTCAAAGCATGAAGAAACCTCGCAAGTAATGCTGGTGTGTGGTTAGCGTTGTGGAAGAAAAATGGTCGAAGCAACAGAGTTCAACTTATTATCCACCAGCCAGGCATGGAACCAATTCAACATCAATAGACAAAGCTTTCACTTTTCAAACCACTGTTAAGGCAACACAAAAAAATGGGTGCACTTGAAAAATAGGGTCAGATAGTATAGCAGCTTTATAAAAGGAAAACCAAGCAGTTCACCGAACATCACAAAATGAAGCTTACTCAAAATAGTAACAAAAAAACATAAATGTAAAGCCACTCTTCTCTCTGCTAATCCTCCCAACCAAATGTCCACATTGTTCCCAATGAAGCCCCATTGGAAAGTTAGGGAAGGAAGTACTAATTTCACATAAGGTGACCGTTGTTGAGGAGACTCTCGCAAGCTTTCCATCGATACCTTATTCACCCGTTTGGGTTTTCAAAATAAAAACAAGGAGAATAAAAGAGAGGAAAAGTGACCAGTTGGTAATTTGAAAATTGGCTACACCCTTCTACAATAATTTCAAAAGTGTTTTTCTGGATATATTTGATTCTAAACCTCTAAGCTCCAACTGCACTCAAACACCCAAAACAGAGTTCGGATGAAAAAGTTATGCTTAAAACAAAATCGTGAGCGTGGGAGAGAAGGTACCGTCGCAGAGAGAAATTAATTAGCATAGCTTAAAAATTTGCCGCGGTGTAGCTAAATTGCTACACATAGCGAAAATTTCGCTATAATTGCGAATTTTTTTTATAAATAAAATAAATAATTAATTTTTTTTTTGAGAGACAATTTTATTTTATTTTTTAAAAAAATATAATAATACACAACAATAATAATATATATATATATCATAAAAGACAAAAATAATGCACAAAGGCACCACAAAAAATCAAACCTCGCTACACTCAGCGAAAAATAGTTCGCTTATGTAGCGAATTGCAAGATAGCGTAAAATTCGGCTATGAGGTTACACAAAATAAAAATCTTGAGAGCAGAGCTGTAAATTTCAGCCAATAGCGAAATTGCCCCCGGTTCTCCCGCTGGTTCTGCTTTCATGGCTTCTTCACTCCTCAAAGCTCTGATTCATTCCGGCTCGTGTACCCCCCACCTCAAACCCGCAAAATTAATAACAAAAGAAAAATTAAGAAAAATTGCAGAAAAGTGAAAAACAAGCTAGAACGAAGATTAACTTAAAAATTAGAGAAAATCTAAGAAGAAAAATTAAAGAAATCAAAATAAAATAAAATAAAATGTTAAACAAAAACTAAAACAAAAGTGGGGAGAGACTGCGTTCTCCAAACCGCTTTAGCCTGGAGGTCGCCGAACGGCGGGATGAAATGCCGAGAACTGGTGCTCCAACCGGAACCAAGATCCAACCATCCTCTATGCCGCAATTTGGGCAAACGCTTGTGTCTTTGATGTAATGGCAAAGGCTCTAATAGCGGGGCCACTAACTTCTTTGATATTTTGTATAAGCAAGTGATGGACCTGTATGAGCTGGAGCAGGTGCTGCAGTGTTTGAGTTTGCCGCAGTGTGGCAAAGATGTACGACCTGGCAAGGCAAAGTGGCACTAGATTCAAATTCAGCTGGGATTGGTTGAAGGACAGGTTCGGGCCTTCCGCTTCCCATGTCGCACCGTGAGAGCTCCACCTGCTGCAAAGATCAATTCTCCCGCCAATCACCACTCTAAATTTCCAGGTTCTCCCCTCCTCTCTTACAGACTATGCCGAATGGTGAGCCTTGAAATAGAATGCTGCATGATGCACAATTTTTTTCTCAAGGTCACTTTGAAGCACATATATCTTTTGCCTGGAGAGTTTCCACACAAGACAAATTCTTGACTTAATTGGGAATTGAATTTCTTTCCCCGCCTCTCTACAACATCACCCACCGCTTGCAGTCTAGAATTGTTGCCTAATCAGGAGATTGGTCGTGGTGGTTGAGGTTGAGACAAAAAAGAGGCATACTATGGACGCTGGAGGGTAAAGTGGGCAAGTTTGGGTAACATCGTAGGAGGGTGTACTGGCCCACGTCCGCAGAGCCTCATGCATCTACATGAGTTTGGATTTCTCTCACAAAGTTATTTGCCACCGCATGGAAGGCTCCCCTTAATCCCTCATTGACATGCACAAGTGCTCTAGGGCGTTTCTTTCACCAAATATTCACTATATTGTTCTCCCTCTTCCATTCGATCACATCAATTTTTCCACTTAACCCGTATTGAACTGCCACTTTCGACTTAATCCATCAGAACGTGAGCCTCGCAAAGAAGAAGCGTGCCACCAAACAAGGGAAAAAAAAGGAAAACAATTCTAAAAAGAAAAACAAGGTAATGTTAACTAAAAAAAACAGAGAGAAAAATTGGCAACCGCCAGAAACCGGTAAAACAAAAAAATTAAAAAGAAAATTCTACCAAGGCGTGTGATGAGAATCGCTGCGTTCTCAACTCGCTGTAAATGCACGTAGGGCACCATCCTGCGGCCATATCACATTTGATTCACAGGCCATACGCAAGGTGATCCGAAATCAACAAAATTTGTATCCCAATTCCTCCTACTGTCAGAAAAAGCTACTCTAGCAAAGATAGCGTTCTAGTGTCGAACACGTATGTGGGTTTTCTTCGCACAAAATGATTTACAAGGAGGTTCAAAATGAATTTCACCTGATTATGGATTTCAAAAAATGTGGGGTTTCATGGCTGGCAAACTGAAATTTAAATAAAATAAATAAAATGTAAAAGAAGTCTCCTTAAGTGTCAGCCACGATTCTGGTTCTTAAAGTTCAATGAGTTCTCGTCCATTTCCTCGTTTGGGAGGACGAGCAAATATTTCCTAACCGGATCTTCACGAAGGCTCTAAAAACCAAACCCTAAAATTTTCCCTTTTGAAAAACAGCATTTACTGATCATTCATGGTCCCACAATGAAAAACAATTCTCCCTAACTCACCTTACAATGATTGTTTAGTAATTCATCACGAGAATCTCTAAAGTGGACCCAAGAATAAGCAACTAATTCGAACCCTAAAAGACACAAATAATGGCCATTATTGGGTCTGCTGGCGAATTTTAGGATTTAAACTAGCGTGAGAAGCACAAAAAATAACAAAGCGCGTGAATTCTGCTGAGCATGAGAACCCCCCGTTGCCAAGTTCCCTTTGCCCATAGCCTCCTCTTCTCAAAGGTGCCAGGTTTTGCCGGCCATC
This sequence comes from Tetrastigma voinierianum, assembly GCA_016808115.1. Classification (NCBI taxonomy): domain Eukaryota; kingdom Viridiplantae; phylum Streptophyta; class Magnoliopsida; order Vitales; family Vitaceae; genus Tetrastigma; species Tetrastigma voinierianum. The sequence continues at coordinate 629,112 of JAEQBH010004904.1, read as the reverse complement.
TCGAGTTGTCATCCCTCCTGGATGGTGTCAAAGAGAGAAATGAAAAGAAAGCAAAATGAAGCGTAGAAGAAGTTTAAAAACGAGAGCGAAAAGCTCCAAAATTTTATTGATTAAGTCCTTTTGATGTACTCGACTCAGCTTATATATGCTCGTAGCAAGGGGAAATTACAAAAAAAAAAACCCAATTCAAGGTGTTAGAAGTGATGCATCAGTGAAGAAAAGAAAAATTAAATAAATCAAGGAAAGCGCTAAAACGGTGAATGGCTGCAGGAGACATGCGAATGCTAAGGCAAGCCGCAATAGTGCATGCAGATGCAATTTCGCAATAGCCCAATTTTCTTCATTTTCGCTTCTTTCTTTCCTCTCGTCTTGATCTTCAATGCTGAGCTTGTTGAATTCTTTCGTGCTTGGATCGACTGGAATAATTCAGAATTATTATCAAGAAAAACTCCGCAAAATTCTTCCACAAAGCGATCGTGAATAACAGGGACCTACGTGCAAACGTTAATCACATGATTAGTACACAAAGTGGCTCAAAAACCCTAATAAATGTGGTTCAAAATAGCACCTTGAAAGCACTAATCAAGGCTCTTTGGCTTGAGACCCCATTATTGTCACATTAGACGTCCACCTGGTTTGTAATGCTATGAACAACACCCGCCTAAAAACGAAATTTTGATCCAACCGGCCTCCTTACACACCCGAGTAGCTAAGTGTACTAAACCTCCGTAGTAGAACCGGCCACGGTACTACTTTGAACTTCTCCAACTCACAGCACCATTCAAAACAAAAAACACAAAACCAAATTGCATCAAAGTAATCTAAGTCGATTGAAAACCAACATCGGAATAACCACTTATAACTGTCTTAGCTCGCTTCTTGTCCACCATTATAGATCAAAAAATATCCCCGTTCTTCAAGTACTTATGAGAAGTTCGACTGCTATTCAGTGACATTCACCTGGATCCGATCAAAATTGAATCTTACTCTGTCATGCTTGGGCGTGCATAGGAGACATCGTGTCGGTGCAAACATGGCATTACGAGCAGAACTAGCTAAAAGCATTATGGATTCTATCCGCGCCCTCGGTCCTTCGTGATTGATGACATCAGACTTACCGAGCTTGTTCTTTTCATGAGACATTGAAAGAGTTCCTCTCGAATCTTTTGCATGCTAAACCTCTTTAGCACTTTGTCTATAAAATTCATCCCTTGACTCAGGCCAGCAACTGCTGAGATCTATCTCATAAATCTTTATGCCTAGAATGTGGGCTGTCAGCCAAGTCTTTCTATTCAAAAACATTTCCTCAAATCCGTAAGACTTGACACTCAGAAGGTGGATGTCATTTCCAATGAGCAAGATGTCGTCCACATACAAACACTAAGAAGGACAATGGCAATCACCAACCTTCTTGTATACACAAGAAGCTCATCTTCATTTTTCATAAAGCCGCTTTAGCAAGGCCATCAAAACGAAGAGGCCTCCATCTTCGTGGAAATCGCTTTTAATCCATAAATGGATCTTTCGGAAGCTACACCCTATTAGGATACTGATTGACAAAAACCCCTCAGGTTGTGTCATGTACAATATCCTCGGTAAGTTTCATTAAGAAACGCTGTTTTGATATCCATTTTCCATAAATCAGAATCGTTAGCAATAATGCTGATAAAGGGGGAAAGAAGAATCCCAATAGATTTGGCATAACCCATAGGCAGTATGTCTCATCATAGTCAATACCATGAGTTTGTTTGAAACCTTTTGCAACAAGTCAAGACTTGAAGGTCATATTATGTTTGATTCCTTATGAACCCATTTTTACAACCACGACCTATGACCCCTCGTGTGGACAATCCAAATTCAAAACCGTTATCGTACATTGATCGCATTCTATTTTTATGGCTTGAAGCCATTTTAGAATGAATCTCTGGGGCTCACGTTCCTTGAAGGGATAGGTCATTGTGGGCTCATCTTGATCCACAAGCTCTACAGAAGTTCGGTCGCCGCCACGAGAAATCCATATCTCTAGCTCATAATGAATCCTACCGACCTTCACGGGCTCAGGTAAAAGAAAGCTCTAATCAACAACCGGGGTCATGAGTCTCAGAGAATTTGGCTCTATGGAAATCTCTGTGGTTTTGAACTTTTAAGAGATGTCTTACTCCACTCCGACTCTTTGAAATGAACTCTCTTTCTAAATTCCACATACGAGCAACAAACACTTTGTTCTCAGATGGGATGTGTAAAAGTAGTACCCTCCTTTTGTTTCCTTTTGATACCCTCACGCAAATAAGCACTCTATCATATTCGATGCTAGCTATATCGGGGCCCCCAAGCCATACATAAGCCACAGCAAATTCGAGAAAAGACAAAACCAGACGCTTCATCCACAACTCATATAGTGTTTTCTCAACCGCTTTCGATGGTCTCCTGGCCCAATAAGAACACATCGCCTCTATTGCATATCCCCTATAATGTCTCGACCTATACCATAGTTCGAACCATATCTAGTCAAAGTTTTATTTCTCCTTTCGTATACAAATGATTCCACAAGTGGTGTTCCGGTGTGAGTGAGTTGTATTTGGCCCACAATCCTTAAGATGATCATCGAAATTGGGTTTAATATTCACCACCTTTGATCGGCAGTAAGTTTCACATATTCTTTTCCATAATTTTGTACTATTTGAATAATTTAGAACTTCTAAATGATTCAAAACTTATGCCTCCTCATTAAGTAGATGTAACCATATCTACTAAAGTAATTCCAGAAAAGCAATGAAGTACTCGATGGCATCAATGGGTCCACAAACACTGTGACATGTGTATAAGGCCCACAAGTCACTAGCCCTCTTACCTTTTTCCAACAAAAAGGAAAGCTCCTTTGGTCATTGGGTCAGTAAACAAGATTCATATGTTTCAAAATGACTTTAAGCCAAATGAATGTATTAGCCCATCTATGAACTGAATGCCTTTCTCATTGACATGACCCAACGAATAATGCAGTGGGTTGGATTAGTCGTTATTGGACGAACACTCTTAATTATCACGATGTTATAGATGGGCACGGGTTCAATTCCAGTTTGATTGTATGAGAGATATTGATAAATGAGCATTCACGTAAAGTGTCTGCATTATGGATGGAAAATATTATCTTATAATAATGGTGTGAAATCCGTCATGTCTAAACAGCTATGATAATATTTCTATCACTTGTGACCTTAATACTTGATTTCTTTAAATTTGGAAAGGCAGTCCACTAAACTTAAGAATCCCATCATAAACTCCTACAGCTAATGCAACATCTTGCTGTTCCCAACCTTAGGTCCATACTTTAACCAATAGTCTTGCTTCACAATTTTTTATTTATGATAATAAGATCACATCTGTTATCTAATACATAAAACGAAGTAGATATATGATTTGAGCTATAACATAAATACCTAAGTATTTAGCCTACACTTTATCTTCTTTTTCTTGGATCTTTGAAGTAGAGCTTGCAATTTATTTCTTCGGTAATCTTTGTTTCATTCTGGAAAACTGACTCCCTCCTTGACCGGCACACTTCTGACGTGACCCAGTTTCATCCTTTTGCCTTTCTTGGCCTTATTACCTTTGCCTTTCTTACTTTTCTTTCATACTTCACCCCAAGACCATAAGCCTTTGGTTTGATAATTTTTGAATGTTCGTCTGACGTTCTTTGCACCATTCTATCTTAACTTAACAATAACTTTCTCCATTTGATGAATATTGGCAGTTCTATTAACAGGGTGATCATAGATTGGTGTGAACCTGGAATTAGATCGTGGCCAACTCATGACTATTAAGACACCAAGCTATCAAGCTAATCGTGAGACCCTTCGTCTTTTGCATGTGCACTTATTGAAGATATAGAGTCATCTTGCATGTGATATTTTTAGTGGTTGTAACTTTCTTGGCGTGCTTGCTCTTGGGAACATTCCCTTAGGATGCCATCGCCACTCAAATGCACTCCCATTTCCTCCAAATTGCTTTTTGAAACTCGGAAGGGGTTTGCTAGTTTGTAGCTTTGAGCAGTTTACATCCACATAGTCATTCAATGCACTATAAGCATCCTTTAGAAGCTGTGGGCATTGTTACTTCAGGGTTCTATTAGGATTTCATTTGTCAAAACATATGCTCTTCTTTCTTGTTTAGGTTGTCCTCAAATTTTGAACCAATCAGAAGTTTGATACCCATTAAGTTTTCCTTTTCAGAGACCAGTCCCCTTTGGAAGTAAATGTTGATGTGTTGTTTACGATGCCATTAACAATACGCTTAAAAAAAAAATGATGCAAAAGCTTTTAATAAGTAAGTCTTTAATACTCCCACTAAAATTAATAACTCTTTGATAACCGAAAACAATCTTATAGTTTCTTGAGTGGGTAGAAATCCATGTTTGACTTAAATTCAAGCTTGTATTTGGCATAACATAAGCAAGCTAACTGGGTAAGAAAACTCTTTCCTTTATGCCCTTAAACTGAGGAAATGGATCTGATAGCCAATTAAGTCTGTGATTAAACACATGATTAGAATTGATCCCAGGAATCAACAAAATTTATATCCTAGTTCCTCCTCTTTATGTGAGTGAAACCTCTTCTTAGGTATAGTAGTCTGAAATTGACACGGGGATGGGTTTCTCTTAGTAGTAAGTGCGGTTGAGGTTAGGCTGTTGTTTCTCTTTTGGATTTGGGTCTTGTTAAAAAAAAGCAGTGGGTTGGATGTGGTTTGTGGCATTTGCATATAGGTGGGAAATTTGAAAGAAGACTCCTTGAAGTCGGAAGTGCTGGATTGGATTTTTAGATTGTATTCGTACACTGGGTTTTTGTTTCTCATGTTGGGGATAATGACATGATGGTTTGATAGGACATGATTGGCACTAAAACTAAACCTAAATTACTCCCTCTCATAAGATACTGGCATTCGATGAAAATTCTGGTCCTAACGAGTGTGTGCATGGCATCAAAGGGCAACCTCATTAACTAATAAGAACAACTAGAGCTCCTGGAGGGTTGTACACCAAACACAGCTCACATTAGCATTTTGGATCTAGGAGGGTTTCAACCTGGTGAATCTGAGGAGCTTAAATGCTCCTAATAAATGCAGTGTAGCTGATGCACGTGAGAGGGCATGAAGCACCTCAGACTGCGGGTGACTCTCTTCTTTTGGAAGGGACTGCTTGACATACCTTGGTTTATGTCACAGTGTGTTGGTTCTCAATGAAAGAGAGGAGAGAGAAAGAAGCAGGCCAGAACTATAAATGAAAATTTCTTGAGAGGCTTTATCTAAGATGAAGTTGTACAGGGTTCAGGTTGTGGGGTTTATATGGTACATTGTTTTGAATGCTAAAATGCCTAGATATGAGTGTATGGGGTGTTGAAATGGTGTGCATCAAAAACGTGGTGGTTTGGGATAGCCTCAAAAACACAGGAGGGAGCGACAATTTTGCGCTATCTGAAGGGTTTATGCATAAGCGAAAATTTAATGTACTAATGAAATTTATCCTGATTATTAGAATAGCGAAATCAAAAATTTAATATCAGCGATGAACCATGTAACAACCAGCTAACATACAACGCATTGTGAACTCTTGAGTGGGAGGTGCATAGCTAGTATGATGTTTATGTATTGAATTTTAAGCTAACCTAGCGAAAATTCTGATTTAACTGCTGGATTCTGAAATTTATTGTGATTGAGGAAATTTCCATGATCTAATGAAACCTACTTAATCATGGCGAAAATTCTACGATTTTCTGGCGTCTCTTGCATCCCACTGCATCTCTATTCCTTCAAAATCCACTTCATTCCCTCATTTTAATGGATGAATATCGTAGTCTTTAGGTATTAGGCACGTGTCTTAGCATCAGTTTGAGCTAAATGTTTGAGAGTGCAAAGACCTGCAAAATTATAAAATGAAACTGGAGCTGTCTCGTGTTTTTACAGGTGGACCTACTCATGCGTCTCAATTTGAAACCGATTGAGTATGAGTTAGTCTTGTAAAAGCACTCAAATTATCTTGAATAGGGCTTACAATAACCTTTTTGGAATGCTTAATCACTATCACTCTATTAATCTTATGGATATCACCATTGTCATGAATCTTCTCTAGATAGCCCATCCTCCACACCTTGACTGTAATAAAGACGATCAGTGATGACAAGTGTTAAATTATATGGAAGGCATTTATGACAATATTTTAGTAGTAAGTATCAAAGTTGAGCAAACTTTATAAACATATGTGTCCTCTGGCTTGTATTTATAAGCATAATCTCGCAATGACATATCATGGCACGTTTCTAAGGTGATCTCCATAAGCCAATGGAGATGCGGGATTCTTCTTACCAGCAACAGCACATGGGTTTGTCTCAAAGCAGGCTTGGAGCTATCATTCTTGTTCTTCTTCATTACAAGCAAGTAATAAATTATGCTATTTTGTGCTAAAACAACAAAAAAGACACATGTTGTGTCCCAGATTCGGCTCAGTACTATTTATATACTAATATAATGAAAAAAAAGACACATGTTGTGTGATAAAATTAACAACTACGGACCGTATTTAAAAAATCATGAGCCCATGGTGTAATACGCGATCCATTAGACTAAAAGACCATGACGTACCGCGAAAATTGATATAAACACATTAAGCACATGTCGGATTATGGACCGCAAATTAACTTTCAATTCTGATGTTAATTACATAAACAAATTTTGGAAGCTAACATGGTGGGTTAACGGGGCTGCGATCATTGTCTTAATAATTCTGGTCATTCACCAATGCTGATTGCTCTTAAATCTACTTGATCCATCATTAATTGGAGCGATCCACTGTAATGTGTAATAATGCATGTGATCAAATCACCAATATTAATAACATTAAGTGCGATCCCTATGCGGTGAATAATGCGCGGGTCATTCTTAATCTCTAACATTAATGTATAGCGGTCTTGATTGAATAGTTTGTAGCGATGATTTTTAGTATTAAGCATTGTGTGTAACAATGCTCGTTAGAGCCAATTAACAGCGGTCGTTCTTAATACGGCATTATTAATGGAGTTAATCTTCTTTGGTTAATAAAGTCTGCGCGGCATCATTACTTAATATGGGTTCGCATTGATTAATAAGTATAACAACAACAACCGGCTTACATAATACGTAGGTCCTACTTATTAATAAAGGTCATGACCGTAGCCCAATATACTGACAGCCTATTTGATAATAAGTATGGCAACGACGTGCCCAATGTGTAGCGATCCTGTGATTAATAAGTATGCAACGGCCATGCGGCGTCTTATGAGTCTACTAAATTAATGTAAAAATTTGTGGCGCGGTCCTAATCTGAAATTAGAACGAGAATTGCAAAATGAATTTGGTGCATTATCAGCGGTCTAAATCATTGAGATTTACCTGGCGAATCATTTTCAATTCTATTGATGTCTTCTTCCATCTGAAAAAAAACATGACTCGGGTTATATTGATTATAAACGGATGGTGATGGATCATGACATATCACATATGGAAAAACAAATCATTTAACGGATCACGTTAGATCATATGCGTCAATCTCACCAAACAAGTAACTGACCATTATTTGGAATCATGACTGAAAAATGTGGCAATAAAAATTGCTGAGCGCATCGGATCGACGGTTTAATGAAACATGATGATAAAGAAATCCGAATCTTGTACTATTATAGCAAGATCCTTACGACCTAGTCTGAGATTTGTGATGCATGTATTAAAACAACGGGGAACTCCTTACGGAGGCGATCGATAACAGTGAGCCAAAGACGATGCGATGTCGGCCTTCCCTCTCAAAAGTATCCCAACAGGCGCTGGCCTGGATGAGATGGATGTCTTTAGATATATGATGATTGTTTGTCCCATATTCGAACTTACCTTAGTGTCTTCCCAAACTAAAAAATTCTCTCTCAACGCCCTTCGAGAACCACCCTGCTAGATGATAACCCCATATTTATATCAAGCCTCCCCGAACCCTTTTATTAAGCGAATTTAAACCAAATTCATTAACTATTAATGGACTTGGGCTTAGGCGAGCTAGGCTAATCATGGGCTATTTAAGAAGAAGGCCTTCTAACATCCATTATAGCTCATTCTTATGTTGCGACACATGGTTCACTTTCGATGTTGGCGGCAGACCCAAATCATGTTCTAAGCCCCTGATTACCTGTATTGGTCTCTAGCGAACATTATAACTGCAATCAAGTGAATTTGATGACTCGAAAAGCACCACCGCAGTATGATGTTAGTCCCAACTGTCACACGATGTCTCGATTAATAAAGCATGGATGAAGTCATCTTTTGTACAACAATGTTTCCTTGATTCTAAATGGCCCTGACTAAACAAATGATATTATTAACTCCTATACGATCTCATTTGGCGAGAGACCATGCATTCTGAGTCTCATATCGAGGCCAATAGACATCTCCTCAATTATGATCGGGACAAATTCCTTGGCACCATCACTCACATTCCTCCCTTAGTTCTTTGTATGACCATAGCCTATCTTTATCTGATTAACCTTGCCTTTCACTGAATTTATCGTAATCCACCCAACCTCCATTCTTTCCTTTCAAATCATTTGCTTTACCGAGTTCTCTCTGGAAGCCCGCTCCTCATTCTTACTCCTAATCAGAGCCATGGCTGAAGACCAGTAGGCATAGTTCTTCTATGTTTCGTGTGAGAGTACTCTCCTCTCCTGCTGGCCGGTCATCTGCAGTGTTGAAATTTGCGATGTTCATTCCCCTCTCTACCTCTGCTCACTTACCCCACCTTTGACGGTCTGGGATGGGTGTGGGGCCACTCCTATTCCCTTACTCCTCGGCCGTCAGTGCTCTGGGTGCTTGGGACTTCACTCGGGTGGGTCTCTGTAGCGCCAGCCTTTGGGATCATCCTCCTCCTGATTCGGGGGCCCGGCAGCGGGTTCATTGAGATGAATCTGCTCTCCTACCATTGGCGTTGTTGCCGGGACTCTTATCTAATCCCCCGTGGCGCGGCGAAAACTTTCTGTTTAAGAGACCAAATGATCTTATGTGTGGCTATGGTCAAGGGAGGTGAATGTGGTAAATACTCAGTGATTTGAAAACAAAAGTATGAAGTATACTCAAAAAGCGAAATAGAAAAAATGTTGCCAGCACTTTCTGACCCCTTTCATAGTGGGTCATACAAGTAATAAAGTGGACTCTACGGAGTCCAGGATATCATTTCAGAGTTGGAGAGTTCAATTGAATTTTACAGTCACCCAGATTTAAGGCTCTTCCTTTATTTAGTGGCGGCAAGTGGATGTGGAATAAAATCAATTCCCAATTAGAAAACAAAACTGATTTAAACTAATCCTAAAATCTACCAAAATATCTCTGGCTCAACTATTTAATTCTACAAAAGATTATGAAGAAATTGTAGGATGGGGATAATTATTTACCAAAGCAGTTTGCATTTCCCTTGAAAATTACAACATTTGTGTTGAATGTTTAGATTTGTCGAGCAATGTAGTATAACTGGGTTCTCCATAACCCACCATACATTTCACTATCTAACACACCATATTCTTTTACTTAATGAATCGGTCTAATAGCTACTTGTAAATTGGCACTCTTTAGATTTGATTGTTTTCTTTTTTTCAATACTTTACAACCATTTCTTTGGAATTTGAAGAATTCTTTTCTGACGCAAGGATAATGCACAAGCCTTCTCAGTGTAATTGGTATCTCGTCTTCAAATCTACTAAATTTTCTATCTCTGTGATTAGATCTTTGCTATACGGAGATCAGATCCTTTCATCGACTAAGGAGAAACCTGTCCAACTAAATTGGTACATCATCTAATTAATCCTCACACCGTGAGTGAGATTGATCTATCAAATGTTTAGTTCGTGGTTCAAGATGATGGTCTAACATACCCTAAGTTCTGGCTCTGCTCTGGAGATCTGTCATTATTAACAGAAGACTATCTGATCGAGCAGGAATCTGATATCTTTAGGAGTACCAGCTATTAATATTAAAACTTGATTCATTATATGGGCGATTTTGATTATATAAATTCAATTAACTGGAAGCCCACAAAACCTTCAAGTTTGCAAATCAGATGTTGACAGTTGACTACCAGCTTTGGGTTGTTTACGTGTTCCATTCTTGGATTCCAATCATCTGATCAAACCAAGAAGTGGAAGAAAATGAAGAAAGAAAGAGAAAACGAATTTGGAAACTTAAATCTTAGCCTCAATGATAAATAAATTGAATATAAGGTCTGACAATCTCTTGATAAAAATAAAAATCCCAACAGCTATTCTAGATCTATTAAAAATAAAAATTAAAATAAAAAACTAGAAAAATGGCAGTTTAGAGAGAGGGAAGCCATAAAGAGAAAATCGATTTTTAAGCTTCAATCTTTGTGGAACCTTAGATGAAATCTGAATCTCATTGCTCATTTTGAAATCTCTTCAAATGAAACAAAAAATCTTATTCCTTTACTCATCAAATATCTGACAAATGTAAAAATCTCTGAAAAAGCGGAAAATGGGTACAAATGCCCGAGGAAATCTCAATCTTTACCGCATCTTTGCCTTAAAAGCGGAAATATACGCCTGGTCCTGGGTGAAATGTGGACTGAGTCGGTGAAAACTCATTTCGGCCTTTTTCAAGTTTACTGTAGCCTTCCCCAAATCGCTTTGATCGGGTTTTAAACAGCGCACCATTTGTCGCAACATCGCTCTCACCCATCGCGACATCCATTCTAATAGCGACATCATTCTGTCGCGACACCTTTCGTCGTGACAATGACCCTACGTCGCGACTAATTTGCATGCGATGACTAGTTTTCTTATACAACATGGGGCGTAGCTGTAGTTTTAGCGCTTCTGGATTTTGATAACAATTACTCGTTAAGATCTTTGAATGTAGATGCCATGAGGGAATTTGAACCGTTTGATTTTCAGATGGTACAAAATTCATCTTTGAGTGATTAGGTATGAACTCTTAGTTTGACTACCTTTTGAATAAATTGCTCATTTCTTGCCAAATCACTTGCTTTTCTTTTCATCAATAATCCTACAAACCAAGTTTAGAGGAAATTTTATGATTTTTACATGAATATGGATATAAAATGCACAAAATAGCATGTGAAATGAACTCAAACACAGATGAGTTTTTGCACTCATCAAACACCCCCAAATCTGAAGTTTTGTCATCCTACAAAGAAAAGAAGAAGTTGCTTGTCCCTGCCAAATGAAAGAGAAGAGTTCATTTCACCCTTTTATTTAACCAAACCGAGTAATCAAGCTTTCATAAGGGGTACGTGATATGTGTCTCAAGAATCACCCTTACAAGGAATATAGAAAATATGATCAAGATAATTTATTCATTTTAATAGTGAATTAATCTCATAATAGACAAATTTAGATCATGGTTCTCACTAGTGTGTGTGTGTGTGGTCTTCCCTATCCAAACAATTGCAAGCTAGATGAGTTTATGAGAATTGGGATAAGTACGTGGATCTCCTAAGATAATTTATTTAGGTTCCATAGGCTTGTTGTTCTTATCACTCTCCACTAATGCAGGCACACACAACTCTCAAGATCAAGTAGGTCTTTATAAGCTTGTAATGTAAGGCTTGGGTAAGGGGTAGGAAAGTTAGAGACAGGAGTGTGACCACCTCAATCTCGTAAGGCGGTGCAGGATCCGGCCGCCGCGTGGCTGATGTCGAAGAGGCTACACGCCGCCAGCCGCTCATCTCTATGGTCAGAAACATGCGGAGACCGAGGTGACTCATGATCTGCTGGAGCATGGTATGACACTGCTCTAAAGTAGTCTCTAGCCGAAATAACCGTCCATCGATGCTCGTGGTAGAGGCTAATGAACGTATTGCATCCATAACACTGCCATCTCCCGTACGACATGAACGTACTCGGGAGTGCCGTCGTATATGATGGGCCTGAGTGTCATCGGGGGCCGTATCAAGGTGGAGGAGTAGATGGAGGAGATTACATCCGCACCGGACCTCTTCCACTTACCTCGAGCAGGATCATCTCTCTTCTAGAACTCGCCTCCCTCATCCTGAACCTCCTCCCGGTCCCGCCGGAGGAGAAAGAAATGTGCATCACCATGGCTCGCTCCAAAGACAGACTCGAGGCATCCGATCCTCCTCTCGATCCGGCTCCTCCGAAAACCCAAGTGCTCCAGGATCCGGCCCGTGTCATGGTATCGCTATATACCGTCGAGCCCCTCGCGGTGACCTTATCTTTGAAAATGCAGCAATGCTATTATCACCAACTCGAGGGACGAACTTAATCCCTCTCAGATACTCGGCACAGAGCCTCGAGGATGGCCCCCCTACGCTGGACGTAGTGCTGCAGCGGAAAGAGGCTGGTCCGGAGCGGTGATCAATGAGGAAGATTCGCGGAGCTGTCACCGAAGAGTACCGGGCCCCGCGCAGTGTCTCGAGCGAGACAACCCGACCACATCTCTCTCCGGGTGGCCTACCGAGGCTAGTCTCGACACCTCCTGCACTGGGCCTCGCACCGCCTGTAGGCCCAATGCTCGTTGAAATGTCCGCCGCCGGAGCACTCCGTGCTCGATCATCAATACTAACCCAGCCCAGCCGGGACTACGCCTCGGAGGTCATAGAATGGTAGAACTGGAGCACCACCTGGGGATAGTAGAACTGCTGTGGCGCTATAAATGGCAAGAAGAGAGTAATGCTCCACCAGTCGCATGGAATCCCTGAACCTGGGATCAGCGGTCAGTGCCGGGACGTCGTAATACGACTCTCCATGGAAATCTCCGGGCGCGAGCCCGACGCTCCCTAATCGTGGTCCCCGTGAAAAGAGGTCGATCCGGCTAAAAGCGATAACCTGCGATGAGGAGGCTCACAAGCATCGACTTGATGCTCAGCTCAGATGTCAAGACTCCCCGGCCCGCGTAATGGGCCCGCTTTGAGGGCCGGGCTCGATCTCCTTCGAGGTACCCAGCGGTGGTCTTGGTCCCATCCGGCCCGATATCTTCTTCGAACCCCCCGAGGTTCTCAGTGGACTTCTTTTTTCCTGGGATTCAGAGCCGTAGCCGGGCTCAAGCCCGCCGCTTTGGAGGTTGAACCCGACTCGCTCAGCGGACCCACTCGTGCGGACCATGGTCAGAATCTAAAAGGACTCGCAGGTGGCAAAAGGTACGGCTCGAAAGCGTTAATGAGACCACTGAACGAACCAGGGCTCAACTGACCAAGGGGTACCAGGGCAAAGGCACGGGTGTGGGAATAGCTAACACTGACTGGGTGCACCGGGCCATGTCAGGCGCGGCAGACTAGCCGGGTCGTGGCATACCAAAGTGGAGGTGCGTGGCGGCGCAGGACAAAAAGTAACCGCTTGGGGGATGTGGAGGCAATGTGCCAGGGCTCACTGGCGGTAAAGGGTCAGGGCAAGACGGGCATAAAGGATTTGGCACAACCCGGGCTCAAGTGTGGGCACGACCACCCGAGGCTCGGGCTCTACTGGGGGAGGGAATACACATGCGCTTTTCCGTCGCTTCATTTTCTCCTATTTTCTTTCCTTTCCTTTCTGCTACCAAACACCCTTTCGAGGATGATGACAACCTCGTAGGATGGTTATTAGAGCTCTTCCCTCCTTGAAGAGGAAGGCCACTAGGTACCGCTTCGAGGTGTCGCAAGTTCTACTGCTTTTCATGTATGCAAGCAGGGCATTTTGCTGCCCTACTTCTCACCTTAGGTTAAATCTCCTAGCACACCCTCACCAACGTGTATTTGAAAGCTTTTGCTGCGTTGATGCTTATCACTAGATCCCCTGTTATCCAGTTAGTTGTTTCCTATTAGTTACTGTAGGGTAGGTTTTTGAAATATGTTATCACCAAGTGTGACATTTCTTGTATGCATAGTTGAATGCTATGTTTCAAGAAGGGAACACTTAGGTTTAGGTTTAAAGCCAAATGAAGATCCTGGGCTCGAAATGACTTTATGTCATCCTCCCAACGCGAGGAAAAGACCCAGAGGACATGTCAGGTTACCTTAAAACCCTAAACCAAAGGCTCCACACTTCAAGGGGGTCTTCTATTTTTACAATTTTTTTCTTATTTTAGCTTCATCCCGAACAACCAACACCCCTGCTTTTACAAACCCAGAACCAAAATTGAAATTCACCATTTTGGTTCACCGTGAAATCATTTGCAACGAAGAAAACCCATCCCCTGTTCACCCTAGAACTCCACATATATCGCAAAGAGGCTATGACAGGAGGAATTTAGGATACAAATTTTGTTGATTTCGGATCACCCTACTGTGGCACGAATCAAATGGCTCCGTTGCCGGGGATGGTGCGTAAGTGCAAATGATGACCTGATGAACACTTGTGATCCTCATCACAAGTCTTGGTGAATTTCTCTCTGTATATATTACTATTAATCTTAGTTTCAGTTCATAGTTCCTAACTCTTTGTGTAGAATTCGTTTCGGGTCAGCTGGGTGTTTGCCCTATTTTTACTACAAGAATTTCGAGTGGATTAGAAATCCAAGAGGAAGGCTGGTCAAAGTCAATCTCCCACAGAACCTAAACTGAGCTTGAATTGTGATCAAATGGAACACCTAGAGGGAGAGCAGTACAGTCATACCCTGTGGAGAGAAACCCTAGAGCATACATGTCCATGAGGAACTATAGAAATCCTCCTACGGGCGAAAGTGCACTTCTCCTACATGGTGCTTCCACAAGATGTGCACCCTCTACATCCATGCCTACCAACCTCTCCAATGGAAGAAGTCATACTGAACCTCACCAAGCTAGTGGGTAACTTTGTGGAAGCGCAGAAGACAATCAATGCTCAATTAAGTCAGAAAATTGACACTATGGAAAACAATGTAAACAAGAGAATTGATGGACTTCAAAGTGAAATGGAGCATAAATTTGACAACTTGCAGTGTTCAATTTCAAAGCTTGCCCAGCAGCATGATCATCAAGAGGAAGAGAGTCAAGAAGAAGAGTGTATTTTGGGTGAACAGGCTCAAATGCAACTCGTGTGGAATCGATGCAGAACCATTGTGAGGTTCTTTGAGGAACTACCAAGAAGGGAAGCAGGGGAGTAGAGGAAAGGGAGCAGGGAAGAGCACCAAAGGGCTTACCCTTCACCAAACTCACAAATTTGGATCCAAGTGCCACCGCTCAACCAAAAACAACCCACTCGCGCCAACATCCCGCTCTACACCCGCACCATGCAACACTGGCACCCACTGGAAAGGCCACCCCATTTACATTGCCTACCCTACAAAACCTCAAGAAGCTAGTGGCCATTGTTCAAACTTTTGTCACTACCTCAAAGAAGATGGCAGCTGCTCACACTGCACGGCATAGTGGATGGCTTCGTGGTTCTGGATTGGAGCACCCGAACCTTAGCAATCCCACAATAAGCTCCACCAGCTTCCAACAAAGATCCAAAGGCCTAAAATCAAGCTCGGGGAGCACGCCCCCACCTTTTGTTTTCATTTCTTGTTTAGTTTAGTTTATTTTATTTTATTTTTGATTTCTAGTTAATTTTTTTCTTAGATTTTCTCTAATTTATAGCTAATCTTTGTTTCTAAATTTAATTTTCATTTTTCGTAATTTTCTAATTTTTTTATGTGTTTATTTTTTGCATCTGTAATGAAAATTTTTGCACCTTAATGCGCAAATGCTAAATTTCTCAGCCGCAAATTTGCAGGTTGCGAAAATTGAACCCGCATCATAGAGATTTGATTTAAGCACTCAGGCACTATTTTGTCTTTATGATATATAATATTATTATTATTTTATATATATATTAAAAATTGTCTCTCACACAAAAAATTGCAATGAAATAAACAATAATTTGCATGAGACTTAATTTTTATTATTTGCTATAATCTTTCATTTTAAACTGCTGATAATGAGACTGTAAGGAAAGATAGAGGAGTGCAAAACTAATATAAGAAGAGTAATCACTTGAGTA
This sequence comes from Tetrastigma voinierianum, assembly GCA_016808115.1. Classification (NCBI taxonomy): domain Eukaryota; kingdom Viridiplantae; phylum Streptophyta; class Magnoliopsida; order Vitales; family Vitaceae; genus Tetrastigma; species Tetrastigma voinierianum. The sequence continues at coordinate 613,126 of JAEQBH010004904.1, read as the reverse complement.
CTTGCAGAGATAGACTTAAATCACTCAACTGGTCACTTTTTCCTCTCTTTCTCCTAACTTGTTTATTTGAAGCCCAAACAGAGGAATAAGGTGTCGAGAAAGCTTGTTAAGTCTCCTATCCAAATTAATCAGTACATTTCATCAAGGAGGTAGCACTTCCTTTCTCTAACTTTTCCAATCCAAGCCCCATCAGGACAATGTGACACGGTCAGGGGAGAGTTAGCGAAGGAAGTGGCATTTATTTATGATTGTGTTACTATTTTGAGCAAGCTCCATTTTGTGATGTCTGGCTTGTTGGTTTTCCTTTTGTGAAGCCGTTATGCTATATGCCTTACTTTTTCAAAATCGCACTCCATATTTTTTTTGTTTCGCTCTAGCTTGTAGTTTGAAAATTGAAACGTTGTCCACCTATTGATGTTAGATTGGTTCCATGCCTAATTGAGTGGATGATTAGTTGAATTCTTACTGCTTTCAACCTTTTTCTTCCACCTTTAGCTAACCACACAAGGTACACAAAGTTTCTTCAATAATTGAAAACCGCTCTAGCCTCTAAGCCTTGCACAATCCCACCCTAGCTTCTCATGGACCACCTTTTAATAGGTTAAGGACCCCATGAAAAGAAGGCCAATTTATCTTCCAAAATAAAATAAGTGAAAAGGAAAATAAAAGAAAAAGAAAAGAAGAAAATTGCAACGTCGCTCAAACCCGAGCACGCCCAAGGGGTCTACGGCGAAAGCCTTGAAGCCCGGGCCCCAAGCCAACTCGGGCTGGGATTCACCGACTTAGTGCTTGCTACAGGAGCTTAGCGAGTCAGAGGAGCTGGATCAAATCATTCAAGTCCGCAAACTCAGAGCTTTCTAGGTCAAAGATCCTTTGACTTGATACCCTAAACCTTAGTCGTCGGGAGTCACTGCAGATCCCCTGCTACATGGACTTGGTGAGGTCGACAAAGATTGCACTCTATAACACAAAAAAGAGTTTGTGGAATAAGAGTGGGTCCCATCTATTTAGGTTGGCTAGTGTCCTAAGTGTAGTCGCAGTTTGGTCAGGGAAGGATCATCAAGTAGCTTTATCAGTTGAGAACTGATCAAACAAACACTTAGGTTTTGGTGGAAGTTTCTGGTTGATTCTCCGAGATGGAGGCTCTTTTGATACTCAATTTTGTATGGCATTCATTCTCTCAAGATAGTTATTGGGCAAGGCTTTGATGATTCTTACTTAGGGTTAGGCATTACTCATTCACAACCTTTTTCAAATAGCAATTTTGTTATTGTTTTGTACTCTCTCTCTTTCTTTCTTTCTTTCATTGCTAAGGGACTAACAATGTGTAGGTTGGGGGGGTGTGATTAGTACTCAAAAAGTGCTAGTTTGAACCCTATTTATTATAGGTTTTGAGTGCTTTTTGTGTACTAATCATTCTAATTAACCCGATTTGCACATTAAGGTCCCTGACTATTCTACTGATCTCATTTTGTGGCAAATTTTACAGTTTTTGCTAGCTAATTATGCCAAAATTGTTGAGTCGATCCAAGCACGAAGAATTCGAGTCAAACTCAGCATTGCATCGTTAATCAGAGGAAAGAATAGCGTGTAAAACGTAAGAAAATGGAGCATAGAATGTTTTTCCCGCGAGCACCTGTGTGCATCCTCGCGAGCACCGGCTCATCTAGCGTACCTAATGCTCACCTACTTTTTGACGCCTCAGATTTTTGTTTCAATTTCTTGTTTCTTCCCATTTTATCCCTATAGTAGCTTTTGTTTTTGTTTTTTTGGCAATTTCCATACACGAACACCTATAAGCCTCGCTCCAGACAAAACTTAATCAATCACTTCGGCAATAAAGAGACGGTGGGCGGCGCCTAGCCGTCTTTCTCCCATTTTATTTCCTCTTTCTCCTTTCGCTACAAACACTCTCTGAGGATGACAACTCAGAGGATGGTTGGCTAGACCTCTTCCTCCTTAAAGAGGAAGGCCACTAGGTACCAGTTTTGAGGTAAGTTGCAAGTTCTACTGTTTTTCATGTATGCAAGAGTGGGTATTTAAGTGCCTTACTCAATTTTTAGGTTAAAATCTCCTAGTGCACACCCTCACTAACGTGTATTTGGCAAGCTTTTTGTTACAATGGATGCTTATCACTAGATCCCTTGTTATCCAGCTAGTTGTTTCATTAGTTACCTGTGATATTAGTAGGTTTTCAGATATGTTATCACCGTTAGGACATTTATGCCCGCTTAAATGCTATGTTTCAAGAACTGGGAATTTTAGGGTTTAGGTTTTAAAGCCAAATGAAGATCCTGCTGAATTGACTATATGTCATCCTCCCAACACGAGGAAAAAGACCCGAGGACACAAGTTGCCTTAAACCCTAAACCAAGCGGGCCCTATTAATTTTAAGGGTTCTATTTTTACATTTTTTTTTCTTATTTTAGTTTCAAATTTGGTGAACAACCAACACCCCCTCTGCTTTTACAAAACCTAAAAACTTCTCTCAAAATTGAAATTCACCATTTTGAATCTCACTGTAAAATCATTTGTACCGAAGAAAACCCATCCTCAGAAGTAAACTAGAACTCGCTTATCATCAAGTAGTGAGTTTGCTACGATGTGCCAGTGAGGAATTTAGGATACAAATTTGTTGATTTAGATCACCCATCAAAATAATCACTATGTGTCACACATGCCATCTAGATAGTCTTCTAGACACATGGCTTGCCATGTGTCACACATGCATTTAGCCTTGCCATGCCTTGTGACACATGGCTTTCCATGTGTCACCCGACACTCGTTGTCTCGATAAACGTGAAATTATGACTATCTTGGAATTCAACGAAATTTGCATGGGTAACTAGATTTTGCGAGACGAAGTCAATGATTAGGTCCGTTTCGTCATCCGAGATCTAGAAAAATTCCAGGTTTTCAACCTTTGTCAAAGTGCGAGCCCCTAAAAGCATGCAATCAGATATTTGATGAAAACAATTTTCTATATTTGATTCTTTATACATGTGTTGGTATGGGTTCTAGTAACACTAAAATCCCAAGTTTACAACACAAATCAATCTTAGTATATAACAGTTATATATGGGATGATCAAGATTATAGATAATAAACTAAATTGCTCGTAGGTAACGTGCAGATCTTTGATCTATAATACTCCTGCAAGATGTCCACTGAACATTAAGAATGCAGTAATCTTGATCTAGATTACTGATGTAGTGACATTAAATGGAGGTGTTTATGCACCGACATATAGGACAGACTGCATATGGATTAAACTCTTAAATAATATATTGTTACAATTAAGAGTTTAAACCGTGTCACTAGATGATCATATGCAAATTGATCTTAATCCTGAGTAGCCATGGACTCCCGTTCATTTCCCCAATGTGTGGCCTTTGATTCATACACAGATGTCTCTAAGACAAGCCTGCTAATACTTATACCTGGAGGCCCATTGGAGATAGGTATCGAACACGCCCCATGTGATACGGAACTAAACCCTTTCTCGAGGGAAGTCGATAATCGTTCTATGTTAATCGAACCGAAACGCTTGAGCGCCCACTTATACGCTTATAAATTCAACTGCTCACTAGTGAATTAATGGAACTTAAGGATAAAGATATCTAGAGGGGCAAAACGGTAATTTCACCTAGCTCAATGACGGGACCAATTTCGAAGGAATAATCGTACGTAATGATCATATCAATGGATCGCTTGAAATACTAACACGTAAATTATTCTATACTACAAGAGTCTTGCTTTAGATTTTAGTAGAATAATAGGGAACTAATAAATTAGATTAATTATCAAAGAGCTTAATTAATTATCAAATTTATCAGAGCTGAATTACAGTCCACAAAATCCCTGTCGCTCTCAGCAAACACTCGTACATGATTAAATTAACAAAAAACCCTTTCGGAGGGCATAGTTGTAAAAGAACAGCCATAGCAACTATGTAGTAATTATTGGATAATTAAATGTTAATTAATTAATTATTAAATTAAGTAATTAATATACTACTATATGGGATGAAACGGTTAATTTTGAGAATAATAACATTAATTAATTATTGAATTAATTAATAATAGTAATTACTATATGGATGAAACGGTTAATTCTTGGAGAAATTAATCCTATTTATTTTTGGTCACTTAATTTGAATTAATTTTAATTCAATATTTAAATATGCTATTCGATCAAATGGTTGAGATCAATTCAAGCGTACATGGTAAATGAGGCAAACCCCAGGCGCTGCGTGATAAAAATTTAGAGAAAAAAAGAGAGAAAGAGTTTCACTTTTTTTGCCTCGATCTAACCCTCTTGATCTCATGTGTTGAGAATATCAAAAGTTCTAAAAACAAAACCTTTGTTAATCCGTACGCCCACACGTACCCTGTAGTGAAGAGGAACGACTTGGAAGATCGTGGAAAACATAACAAAAAAAAAAAAAAAAAAAAAAAAAGATCTTGAGTTATCAACTCTACTTGCCAGAAAAATCTCCTTAATTTGATTAAGATAATTATTCTTTATTGTTTGTTGATTAGTATGCATGTACCATAGGATCGTAAAAAGAGTTTTTATTAATTTTAAATTTCTTGGACAAAAAATCTTTATTGCAAACTTTGTTTTTGAACTTTAAAAACACATGGTGGTATGGAGAGCGAGTCTATGTGTATATGCATATTAATGTGTATGTGGGCATTCTTGCATTATTTGATAATCTTGTGGATGTATAATTGTTATATATTGATGAATGTTTGAATGTATGGAATTTTTAAAGGGTTGTTAATTGTATGGTGTTTTGGGTTAAGATTTGTTAGTTTTTTTTTTTTTTAGATCTTGTGTAAGGCATAATGGGGCATAAGTTTTTTTGGTAAAAATCTGCACACAAGAAGATCAGATCAAGATCTAGAAAGTGATCAACAGATGGATTGTAGCCACACCTCTCAGCTTTCTATACCTTTAAAAATCGTCTTATATGGACATCTAGAGAGAAAGTTATGCCTAAAATACGGAAAGATGTTCAGGGGATGATGGGAAACAACTTCGTTTCCTATTCTTTTTTGCTCTTCATTACTTTATTTTTTGGGCCCTATGGCTTGTTGGACCACAGTGGTGACTGTGACCCAAGTCCAAAAGGCTTAAAAGTGTTTTAGGGTCTCATGGAGAAAAATTGGGATTGGGCCTTGTCAATAAAGAGTTATTGAATTTTACCCAAAAGAAGTTTTGGAGTTCTTGAATCAAGTTGGTGGATCGGCTTGCACAAGAGTTGAAGCGAGATAAAGGGAGTTATGTAGCTACTTGAGAAGCCTAACTTTGTAATTTATTTATTTATTTATTTTATTTACAAGGGTTGTAATTTTTAGAAATACCCAAGACACCCGGCCCACTTTCTTTTATTTATTTATTTTATTCTTTATTGTTAAAGTATGATTGATAACATGTCCATGCATTTAACATGCTTTATGAATGCCCACATTTAATGCTTTTGCATACATATCATTTTCTAGAACATATTGATAATTAGGATTGTCCTATGTGCTTATCTTGTTCATCTTTGATGAAACAATTAATTAAATAATGTGCTTAGTTTATTATGCTAAATTTGGTAAAATTCACATTAATTTAATTTAGGGTTTTGCGTATCATCTTGAAAAGCCCAGATTTTTCCAACGTTAATAAAATAAAGATTTTATTATGACTTAGGCCCAACTATTTTATATACTAGGTTTACCTAATAGTTAGGCCCACTTAATTTATGGATTGGATTGTCTAATTAACTTAGTACCAATAGGATTGGACTCATAATTTGATTAGAGTTTCATCTTAGTAATTAATTATATTAGATATAATAATTAGCTAGGATTATAAGACATATGATGCTTTATAAATAGAAACACTTATTTCAAAATAGTGAATGGGAGAAGGTTACCTTGACAGCTTATGCCCTACGGTCTCCATTATTAGTGCAACACCATGAGATATAGATAGGGCCTAGCGACGCTTAGATTTCGTCCTCCCTACGAAGGGTTTCTATCTATATCAATATCAAGGTTAACTTCCCTAGAGATAGGATATTTCAAAATAGTGAGTGAGAGAAGGTTATATGACAATATACCCTACGGTCTCCATTATTAGTGCAACACCGTGAGATATAGATAGGGCCTAGCAACGCTTAGATTTCGTCCTCCCTACAGAGGGTTTCTATCTATATTAATATCAAGGTTGACTTAGAGATAGGATTGAGTGATGTATTTCAGGATTGTCCTACCCTACGACGACAATTTTGAGTTAAGTCATTAAATCTGAAGCCAATGGGTCCACACACTCACAAGGGTATGGTTAAAAATTTGTTCATCATACCTTGACCAAATTTTGACATTAGTTAATGAAGTAAAAGAAAATATGAGATATTTGATTTTGCTTATTAATTTGAGATATGGAAAATGGATGTCAAGACGGCTTTCTGAATGGCTATCTTGAGAAGCATCTACATGTTAAGCAAAAGGCTTTGCTGTGGCTAAGGCCAATACTTGAGAAGAGAGTACGCAAGTTGCTTAGGTCCATTTATGGTGAAGCAAGCTTCAAGGTCTTAGGATCTGTGTTTTGATGAAACTATCAAAACGTATGGTTTTGAGCAAAATGTTGATGAACCTTGTGTATCTGAAGTACATCAAAAGAAAGAAAAGAAAGTGGTCTTCTTGGTTCTTTACATAGATGATATTCTACTCATTAGAATGATGTAGAAACATTATTGAATGTAAAGAAATGGTTGTGAAATATTTCAAATGAAAAGATTTGGGAGAAGCAAGCTATATTCTTGGGATCAAATTATAAGAGATCGTAAGAACAAGCTTTTGCCATTATCTCAAGCATCTTATATTGATAAGGTGCTAGCTTAATTTTCGATGCAAGATTCTAAGAAAGGTCTATTACAGACCCGACATGGAATTATCCTTTCCAGGCAATTTCTAAGACCTCAGAGGGAAAAGGATATGAGGCAGATTCCCTTATGCGCCTCGGCCCCTATAGGCGGCCCCTCATGTATACGGCTTGATTGTGTCTGAGCTTGATATACGTATGCGGTAAAGGGATAGTTAGTCGTTACCAATCAATCATAGAATGGGTCCTTTGGATAGCGGTGAAGCATATTCTCAAGTATCTTAGGGCTTGAGAGATTATATGCTTGTGTACCATGATGGGACACGAACCTTGTGGATATGCAGTTACAATTTTCAGTAGGACAAGATAGTCGAAAGTGGAGCATGCGGGTCAATATTCACTCTTGGTGGTGGAGCGTAGTCTGAAAGTATCAAACAATCTAGTATTGCAGTTCAACCATGGAAGCGAATACATAGTTTGCTTGTGGAAGGCGACTAAAGTCGATTTAACCAAAAAGTTCTACACTGATCTGGAAGTAGTTTCAAACCTGGAAAAACCACTTGTTTTATACTGTGACAATAGTGGAGCGGTGGCAAACTCCAAAGAACAAAGGAGTCACAAGAGAGGGAAGCATATAGAAAGGAAGTATCATCTAATACAAGAGATCGTACATAGAGGGGACATGGCCGTTAGAAGATAGCGTCGAAACAGAACCTTGCAAATCCGTTTACCAAGACTTTACCTGAAAGGGTGTTCATGGGTCACTTAGGGGGACTAGGTTTAAGAGACATGTCTCACCTGCTTTAGAGCAAGTGGGAGATTGTTGGGCATGGTGCCCTAAAAAGCATATAGTTGTCTTTGCTTCATAGAAAACAATTTTATATTTGATTCTTTATACATGTGTTGTATAATTTAGTAAATATCATAAAATCCCAAGTTTTATTAATGTAACTATAATCTTAGTATATAACAGGTTATATATGAGATAATGAAGATTATAGATAATAAACTAAGCGTCAGTAGTAAATCAAAGTAGGGGTCTTTAGTCTATAATACTACTAGTACGGTCCCTTTGAACATTAAGAATGCGGTAATTTTGATACGTTGCGTGTAGTGACATTAAAATGGCGGTGCTTTATGTAATCACGATTACATAGGGCCGAGGACCCGGACATGGATTAAACTCTTAAATAATACCATAATTACAATTAAAGAGTTTAAAGCGTGTCACTAGATAGGCATCATATGCATATTGATCTTAATCTTGAGTAGCCACGGACTCCTGTATATTTCAATAGGGCCTTTTTTGATTCATGGGTTACGATGCGTCTGGAGACCGGGCGCGATCTTTATGTCTTGGGCTAGTAAGATGAGTGGTGGGAACATGTCTACAGAGATATGAAATCGAGCCCTTCTTGAGGGAAGACGGATAATTGGTTCCCTTAAGTGTTAATTACAGGCTGAACCGAGTTTAGCTAAGCTTTAATCTATAATAGGTTTATAAATTAGCGTTTACTAGTGAATTAATGGAACTTAGGATAAAAGATATATCGCTAAAGGGTAAAACGGTAATTTCACCTAGCTGGGGATGGACAATTTTGGAGGATTAGAATTGCATGTAATGATCATATCAATGGATTACTTGAGTATCACTGCGTAAATTATTATGTAATTACAAGAGTTCAGTTTTCAGATTTTTAGTGGAATAATACTAGAACTAATAAATTAGATTAAATGATTAAAGAGTTGAATTAATTATCAAATTTATTGGAGCTTAGAATTACAAGTCCATAGGTCCCCAAGCCGCCTCTGTAAAACATTGTATAAGATTAAATTAACAAAGAAATCCCTTGGAGGACATTGTTGTAAAAGAAATTGTTTCATAGCAACTATGTAGTAATTATTGGATAATTAAATGTTAATTAATTAATTGTTGAATTAATTAATTAATAGTAATTACTATATGGATGAAAAGGTTAATTTGAGAAATTAATAATATTAATTAATTATTGAATTAATTAATTAATAATGATACTATATGGATGAAAGCAGTTAATTTGAGAAATTAATCCTATTTATTTTGATAATAATTTGAATTAATTTTAATTCAATATTTAAATATGTTACTTGATCAATAGTTGAGATCAGTCCAAGACATATTATAAATAGAGAGGCAAAACCCTAGGCGTCGAGGGGTGATAAAATTAGAGAAAAAAAAAAGAAAGAGTTTCACTTTTTTTGACTCCATCTAACCCTCTTGATCTCCATGTGTTGAGAATATCAGAGTTCAAAAACAAAACCTTTGTTAACTTGTATGCCCACACGTACCTATAAAGGATCTTTGAGTTGTCAACCTACTTTTGAGAAAAGTCTCCTTGTTGATTAGGTAATTCTTCTTTATTATTGTTTGTTGATTAGTATGCATGTACCATAGGATCGTAAGAGTTTTATTAATTTTAAAATTCTTGGACCATAATCTTTATTTATGAACTTTGTTTTGAACTTTAAAAACCTACACTTGTATCCTAGTAGCAAGTTCACCATGTTTGCCCTATATTTATGGAAAAGTTCAAATTTACCCGGGTTTTATAGTGACATCCCAATAGGAGTCTTATAGGCAATCTTGTAAGCCCATAATGCATCAACTAGCTTCGAGGACCAATCCTTCTTGCTTGTATTCACCGTTTTCTCTAGTGTGTTCATTATATCTCTATTGGACACTTCAACTTGTCCATTTGATTGGGGATGATAAGCCAAACCCATAGCATGTCTTACCCCATATTTGCTCATGAGCTTTGCAAATAGCTTGTTTGCAAAGTGACTTCCCTCATCACTGATAATAGTTCTTAGGGCTTTATATTTTTTTGGTCAGTATGTTCCTTTAGAAAAACCCCACAATTGTATTTTCATCATTCCTTGGACAAGCAACAGCTTCTACCCACTTGGATACATAGTCCACAACAAGGAGAATGTATAAGTTCCCATAAGATGGTGGGAATGGTCCCATAAAATCTATTCCTAAACATACAAAATCAGTACAACCAAGATTCCTTGTAGATTCATTTCATTTATTTTGTCGATGTTGCCCATTATTTGGCATTTGTCACACTGCTTTACCCATTCAAAACTGTCTCTAAACAATGTTGGATAGTAGAAACCATATTGGAGGATCTTTTGAGTTGTCCTTTGTCCTTCAAAATGACCTCCATACTGTGTTGAGTGGCATTTATCAAGAATTTCAACTTGCTCACTTTTAGGTATACACCTTATAACAATTTGATATGCACCCCTCCTAAACAGAAGTGGGTCATCCTAGATGAAAAATCTAGCTTCATGCCTTAATTTCTTTTTCTGTTGATATGTGAATTCCTGTGGCACAATACCACTGATGAGTCATAAACTCGTCTATTTTAATTCATTTTTCTGGCATATTTTTAGAAGTTTATTATTCATTTGAATGTTGAATTATAGAATATTCACCAACTTTGTGTTTTGCAGGTTTTGAATGCAAAAGAAGCAAATCTAGTAAGAAAAGAGGCATAAATTGGCTAAGGCAGAAATGTCGCGACATAGCATAATAAACAGAAAATCTATGTCATAGCAAGAAATGCTATGTCTCGACAAAGTTGGTAGAACTGAGGATATAAGTGAGATTTATTAGCGACATTTCACAACTTTGTCTGACACAAAATGAAAGATTGAATGATAAATGTTGCGACAAAAAAGGGAAGGTTGTAACATAATAATGTCAAAGATAGAACTGTATGATAATGGATTTTTGTCGTGACAATGAGTTGAAAAAGTTGTTGAACCATAAATAATAATATAAATATTGGTAGCAATATCGCGGCTTGATGATCAACGATGGTAGTAGAGTTTTTGTCTCAACAATTAAATGTATGTCCTAGCGAAAATAAAGATTTGCGAGTAAAGAAGTTTACGTCACTACAAAAAGAAAATTATCTTACTGAGAAAATGGAAGAACAATGAGACAAGCCAAGATACAGTTTGTCTCGTAAAAGATTTCTATGTTGCAGGCAATTCAGCGACAACAAAAGATCAAGAAAGGAAATATGTCACGACATTTTTAGAGTCTGTCGCGACATAGAGTTCAGATTCAGTAGTGCAAGACAATAAGACTATCTCGCAACAAAGAAAAAGTCTGCCACGATAATAACAAAATGCAACTGTGAGAAACTCTGTCTACAAAGGTTGAGAAAAACCACAGATAGAATGTCGCAACATAGCAAATTATGTCGCAACATAAATCAAGGTTGAAAGGCGAAAGCTGTCGATAAAGATTTTATATTATTGACATTTCAAGAGAAGCAAGGAATGACAAGTTGGTTGGAACAAAGTTTTTATGTCGCGACAATTACTAGACAACTTCAGCAGAACTTTGTCGCAACATTGTCAAATTATGTCGCGATAGAATCCAAGGAGAAAGCACGAAACCATGTCACAACAAAAACTACAAGCCACGACAAAAGCTAGGGAACAAAGATGACAACTATGTCTCGACAAAGTAACCGATTGGGCTAGAATTTTTAGGATCACAATTTCCGAGTCTTGAAGTCTGGCCAAGTCATTTTGAAAATCTATAAATAGAAGCACAGGGCATTGTGCCCAGTTTTTCGAGCCTCGGAAAAAAAACTAGAAACTCACAGGTAGCTAGAGACTCTTATATATATATATATATATATATATATATATATACTCTCCCTCCTGCCATATATATATATATATATATATATATATATATTCTTTTATTTCTTTTTCTTCAATTTTGTTTTAGCTTAGCTTTTGGTTAGCTTTTTATGGATTTGAAGCGATTGTATTGGGTGTGAAGAGGTTTCGAAATTTGGATTCACTGTAAAAATTATCGTTTTCATTACTATTTGATTTCAATGGAATTTGGAAAATTGATGGTGTTCATTTATTTCAGTTTGCTCACAATTTCAGTGAAGATTTTGTTGATCCCGATTAGTCGCGGCATTTGTGATCCAGTTTTGAAAGATTAAGCTCCCTTTGGGAATATATCGATGTTGATTGTTATTTTTCTGAGCAAATTGGAAGAACGTCATAGTTAGAAATCTTGAATTTATTTAATTGGTATTGTTCTTGAACTAAATTGTTCCAAATATTAGTAGATTTACCGAGGAAAATGGTGTATCTTGCTCTGATTTGAAATCCTTTGGTGGCACGAGATGGAGATTCTTGAGAGTATGGAAGCGGAGTTAGTTAGAGTATGGTAGACTAATATTATGGAACTAATGAACTCTGAAAGATTACTCCGATAGATCACTAATTTACTCATGGTGTGAGGATAGTATGGGTCGGTATCTTGCCATTCTCTCTATGGTTGACTATTGAGAAGCAACTACAGTTGGTTGCTCTGCTCTTTGCAGTACTTGAGCTATTTATCGATAGTACCTTATGCTGCTTGACCTTGCTCATGTATTGATGGACGTTGGGACGGCACCATCACTAACGGGGGCTATTTGGGTGACTTCAGGAGTCACACACGACCACCTATGGTGGCATGAACTATCCATGCTTAAAAATTAAGATCAGCAGATGCATCGAGAGTCACATCATCAGCATATGCAATGCAATGCATGTCACTAACAATTTCAAAAATAATTTTATATAACAGCCGAAACCTAGGCTCTGATACCACTAAATATGTCTCACCCCGTGCTTGACAGGCAGGAAGGCAATGGGATCACGGGACGAGGACGGATTTACTCTCTATATATTACCCCGAATCTTTGTAGAAATAAATGTCGCATAATCATTTTGAAGTTTAAAGAGGGCCATAGTTTTGTCAATTAACACTTTCATTCAATTTGGCATGTATGCCCTTTCCACATAATCATTTACAAAAACATTTTTAGATTTCATCTCCATAAAGCCAATCAAATATGTTCTTCCCGCATGAAAACTTATATACATTTTTGGTTTCATTACAAAAGGATCAAATAATGTAATGAGATAGAAATGTATGCATGAAGACGGGCGTTTACTTATACGCCATGGTCGGCGAGTGACTATGAACTTTGCGGTCTTTGTTCTTGTCCCTAGTCACTCGATACATGCGCGGTGATAAAAACAACGCACTTAGCATTTTCATGCTTAGTTGTTTTATACAATTCCCCTTTCATTTCAATTAAACACAAATATGCGGCACTACGAAACAATGTTTTGCCTGATTTCAATAGTCCATGACAATATACATTATATATAT